>PVKH010043541.1:0-10709 GCA_004027955.1 Chaetophractus vellerosus | reverse complement strand
ATCAGTCTTTCATCGGAGCAAACTCATCGAGGACCCTTCATCAGTCTTTCATCGGAGCCCCTGGCTTGCAGCCTGCCAGCGGAACCTGGACTTGTGTATCCCCACGGTCACGTGAGAGACTCTTATAAAATCTTATATTTTTAACAGAGATCTCGTGTTGATTCTGTTTCCCGAGAGAACCCTGACTAGAACAGCAAGTGTTCTGAGGAGTGGATGTACCTCAACTGGTTGAGTGCCTGCTTCCTTTGTACAAGGTCCTGGGTTTGATCCCTGGTACCTCCTAAGGGCAAACTAACAAATGAAAAAGCCAGCTCTCATTGGGGAGTGGATGTGGCTCAGTGTTTGAGCACCTGCTTCCCATGTACGAGGTCCTAAGACCCTTTAATCCATGACATCATACTTACATTGCTGAAATAAACTCATCTTGACCCAAATATATTATATTCTTTACACACTTACAGATTTAGTGTGTAATTTTATATAGAATAAATAAAACCATATTTGTTTAGAAATGTAGAATTTATATGTTCATGAGTGAGACTGGCTTCTAATTTTCCTTTCTTGTACTGGTCTTGGCTACTTTTAGTATTGAGATTATTGTGTATAATTATGATTTTGATTTAAGCATTTTCTGTAGAAGAAACCACTTAAATATATTGTAAAACAGATTATAATTTACACATATTATAAACATATTATGTAAATTTTTGAAAATATATTTAGATGCTAAAAACTATCCATATCTCTGCACTCAACTTACAGTGTCCTGATGTGTGCACAACACAGGTGAGACTACAGTACAACAGACTTCCATATCTAGTGGGCAATTAGACTGGTGCAACCCTTTGAGCAATTTGGTAATACAGTGTTTTGGTTGTTTTTTTTAAGTTTTTGTTGTCGTTGTTGTTGTTACATACCCCCCCCCCTTCTGCTTGTTCTTGCTGTGTTCATTTTTGCATTCTTCTGTGTCTGCTTTGTCTCCCCCCTGTTGCGGTGACGCGCCAAGTCAGCTCACAGCGCAGGCGGCTTGCGGCTCTGCTGTTCACTGGGCGTCTGCAGCATTGCCCCGCCCATGGCGGCTTTGCCCCACCCGTGGCGGCTTTTTGCCCTGCCCATGGCAGCTCTGCCCCGCCCACGGCAGCTTGCTCTCTCAAGGCAGTCTGCCCGCTCGGAGAGGCCCCAGGAACCAAACCCAGGGCCTCCCATGTGGCGAACCGGCGCCCTATCCACTGGGCTACAGCCAGCCCCCCAGTAAGTGTTTATTCCTTTGCTTTAACCCAGAAAATTCAATTCTGAAAATATACGTGAAGGAAATTATCCTATTTTCACTGAAAAGAACTTCTAAAGACCAAGATGTTCATCAAAATATTAGTGCCATGCAAGTATGCAATAAATATTTTCAGGTTGAATGAATGAACAAATGAATAAGTGAGCTAGGAATAATGAAAACCTAGAAAGAGAAATGAAATGGTTAAGAAAATTATAAACATTCAATTAAATATTATTTAACAACAAAATTAAGAAAATCAGTTATATGTAAGTAGTATAAAAATTGTATCTATAGCACATTCACATGTATATGAAAAATACACACAAGCATACACAGACACATACCTGTGCAGGTAGAATGACTACAAGCAAATATACCAATATGTTAACACATGGTAAAGGAACTGTAGTATTTTTTTTCTTTTTGTTTAAAAAAATGTTTTCCACATTTTTTTTTATAAAAGATTTATTTTTTATTTTCTGCTTTTTGTCTCCCCCCCACCGCCGCGGTGACGCGCCGAGTCAGCTTCACTGGTGAGCAGTGGCCTTGCCCATGGGCGGCTCTGCTCTGCTCGCAGGCGGCTCTGCTCTGCCCGTGGTGGCTTTGCCCTGCCCACAGCAGCTCTGCCCTGCCTTCTCAAGTGGTCTGCCCGCCCGGAGAGGCCCCGGGGACCGAACCCGGGGCCTCCCATGTGGTAAACCGGCGCCCTATCCACTGGGCTATACAGCTGGCCCCGTGTTTTCCACATTTTTAATAGGACAGATATATAACCACTATTTTCTAAAGAAAACCAAAACGCTAAAAACCTTTATATTTTAGTAAATATCAATAGAAAAAAATCTGCTTTTTCACTGCTTATTCTATATAAAACTTATTATAACACATAAATTACCTCAATAAGTTTTTTACATTAAAATTTAAATATCATTAATATGTAAATATAGATTATAATTATTCCATGACCCCTCTCACCCAAGAGTTTCTTATGTACATTAGGGAGTGGGAGGGTGGGAGAAAGGGAGGGAGGGATGGGGTAAGGTGGAAGAGGGTCAGGTGGGAGCATATAACACCATCTAGAAGGGAGTGCTTATGTAAAGATTAAAAAGAAAATTAAAATGTCTCATTGAAACTCATTTGCTCATGACCTTTAATTTACAATAAACATTTTGACTTTCAAAGGCAATTTAAAAACATAAAATAAAACTAAACTATCTTCAAAATTATGGAGTAAAAAAATTAAGTATCCAACGATATTTAACATATACCAACAAAAATACCAAGTTTTTTTTAAAAATTAAAACAAAATTTAAAACCATGTAGTATATTTCCTTAGGATATGCCAAAAACAAGAAATTGGTAAACAGAGCAAGTGCCTACAAAAGATGATGAATACTCAATCTACTGCTATTTTCACTAATGGTGGGTTTACCCTAATTTTATTGCTGTTTATAAAAAAGAAACAAATCTAGCTTTAAAAATTGGACTAAGACTATACTATATGTTGTATAAGTTAATATGGATTCATAAGTAATTTAATGGAGCGACCTCTATTACTAATCTAAGAAATAAATGGATTACTTGCTACAGTAAATTTCTGAAAGACTATAAGACTTCTACATATACATGGACCTCTGTCTGGAATTGGAAATGTTTTGTTAGGATACTAACTCATAATTGATTTTTTTTACTTAAAGCTTTCTTTACTTTTTTATTTTTTTTTTAAAGATTTATTTATCTCTCCCCCTTCTCCCTCTTTGTTTTGTGTTCCCTGTCTGCTCTCTATGTGTTCTGTGTCTGCTTGTCTTCCCTTTAGTCAGCACCGGGAACCAATCCTGGGACCTTCTGGAGTAGAGAGAGGTGCTGAATCACTAGTGCCACCTCAGCTCCCTGGTCTGCTGTGTCTCCTATTGCCTCTCTTTTTCTTGTGTTATCTTGCTGCACCAGCTCTCAGTGCAGGTCAGCACTCCTGTGCAGGCCAGCACTCTGTGTGGGCCAGCTTGCTTTTCAACAGGCCCCGGGAATCAAACCCTGGACCTCCTATATGATAGACAGGAGCCCAATCACTGGAGCCACATGTTTCCCATAAAGCTTTCTTTTAACAATGTTAAAATTTACAGTGTCTTGCAGAAAAATAAAGAGCAGAATCCTTCCTGAAAATTCACCTCTACTTAAACCAGTGTGATGATCCACCAAAGCACTGTATTTAATCATTTCGATCTTCAAATGGCATACTGTTTGTAGCACTATAAGCATGTATGAAAACTACCATACCTAAACTAGGCTCAGGCTTTACTTTTATTCCAAAATAGGAAAGAGAGCAGTTAATAATGGGGGGTGAAAAAAATAACAAAAAAAAAAACAGATGCTTTTGAATTTTTTGCTGAAACTAGGAACTGCTTTTCTTGCAGTCTTTCGTTTTTTATCTCACTGTCATCCACAGTCCTGTAAAACACAGAAGTTCTAAACTTGGAATCAGAATATCCAATAAAAACAAACAAGCTTTTAGCAATGGAAAAAATGACTTAATACAAGAATAGAAGCTACCAGAAAAGCAAGTGAAATTTAAATTGAAAATGAAACAAGCATTTCATAAGGCTTTTATACAATGTTTTCTGGTAAAATGTTGTTTTTAAAAACTTAAAGGAAACATATAATACGTAAGTCCACAACCTGCTAGATTCTTTTTATACTTTAGTCATTATATGTTCAGTTAACATTTTTCAGGTGAAAGTATTCAGAATCAAAGGCTAATAATATTAAAAATTCACCATAACCAACATGATCCTTTTTATTTTTATTTTTATTTATTATATACCCCCCCCCTTTCTGCTTGTTCTTGCTGTGTTCATTTTTGCATTCTTCTGTGTCTGCTTGTCTCCCCCCCGTTGCGGTGACCCGTCAAGTCAGCTCACCGCGTGGTGGCCCTGCCTGCTCGCAGGCAGCTTGCCCTGCCCGCGGGCGGCTTTGCCCTGCCCGTGGCGGCTTGCCTTCTCAAGGCGGTCTGCCCGCTCAAGGAGGCCCCGGAACCAAACGCTGGGCCTCCCATGTGGTAAACCTTGTGCCCTACCAATTGAGCTACAACCGGCCCCCAACATGATCCTTAAAGTCTTATCCAATAGCACTTACAATCATAAGTAGAGCCCTGGAACAATAGAGCATGTTAGATGGCAAAAGTGTTCCTTGTGTTCCCTACTGCATCCAGGAAATTTCTTGGAACTATCCCATTAGTACAGTTTTAGGAGATACCCGACCTATAGGATCTGCTCTAGCTAATCATTGGTCCTATATATAAGCCCCAGGGGTTCCTGAGGATATCATGGGGATACAATCTTGTGACTCAAGTAGTAGAGAGGCACCATAGCATAGTGATAAAGAGAACGGTCTCCAACTGCCCAGGTACACTGGTCAGTTCTGCAATTTATAAGCCTTGCTGTGACCATGCAGACACAACCGTACTCCAGTTTCTTCACTGGTGAAAAGAATAATAGAATTGTTCTAAGATGATATAACTGCTTAAAACAGTTTCTGTTATATAGTAAACACTATTATGCTTATGATTTATTTTTCCAACCAAATAGGTCCCTCTAAAGATGTAGCGAGAGATTCAGTGAATCCAAGAAGTTAATTTCTTCACTTGTTATAAGAACCTGCTATGAGTTAAAAGTTCTACACCCAAACCACAGCTTCTTTTTGAGGCTACATTGTTTTCACAGTAAAAAGGGAAGGAATTATTTTGCAAACCAACAACAAATCATATTGTTCACTTGTATGAGTGTAAAGAGTTCATGGGTAAGAAAGGGGCCTCAAGTTAGTATACAGAGATCCAACTCAAACAGAATGCAAATTACGGGATAATTTCGGCATCTAATTAAAATAAACTTTAAAAAATATACCTCAAAATATAATAATCTCCATGTACTTTGCTCTTCAAAAAAATATTTTTCTCATCTTGTAAGAGCTATAAAAATTAAAATGCTTTAACCTAGCTTACTATGAATTTAATTCCTAATTGAAAATTTGAGTTAATTATAAGAACCTACACACACACAAAAAAAACCAAAAATTCCAATTTTAAGGACTAGTATGACTGTTTGAAATTCTTTTGTGAATTCCAAAAAGAGAAAGTTTATGTTTTTGAACTAATCTATTCCTGTGGGTTGAGACCTATTTGATTAGATTATGTCCATGAGGCATGACTCAGGTTGAGTGCTGGACCTGATAAAAACCAGACACACTCAGTGGAAAATGGAGACCCACCTTTTTGATCCCACCATGTGAGAGAGGACTCGAGGATCGCTTAAGCACAAAGCCACCAAGAAGCTGGTCCCACAGACCCGTTCAAGGTAAGGAAACAAGCCCTGCCATATGCCTGATTGTCACATGGAAGAACACCAGGATTACCAGCAGCTGACTTTAGTGAGAAAACATCTCTGATGGTGCCTTGATTTGGACATTTCACAGCCTCAGAACTGTAAGCTTTTACCCCAGAAAAAATTCCCATTATAAAAGCCAACCCATTTCTGGTACTTGGCATCAGCAGCCTTTGACAACAAGTGACAGAACAAATATGAATACTAATCATTCAAATTATTTAAAAAATTTTCAATTTAGTGTTAAGTATACGTAACTCAATTAAAATAGAGAATACAGCTAAGAAAGTTATTATTACTGATTAAAAAGGGAAAGCAGAAAAACTTATAAATCAATTCCTACCTTCTAATAGTTACTAATACATCACTCTGTAATTTAAGTTTAGAATTCTGAAGATTAAAATTTTAAAATACTCATCCAAAAACAACTCCTTTTCAGTATAGGAAGCTTACATAAATCAAAGTGAGACTAGAAGGAATATTTTCTTCTCTACGATTGAACTATTGAAGTGGTTTCCAACCTATGTCCTAACCTAATTTCCACAACTACCAAAATAATCCTCCTACAGTAACTGGTTCACTTCACTGTTACAAATGCTTTATAATTTACAAATTGACTCCATACTTGCTTGCTACCATCCAACCCCCCAACCTTTTTTCATATAATAGTCCCCATTTTCAAAAATCAAACCTCCTCCAGTCCCAGCACAATGACTCCATTTCTATCACTTGGGTTCAGTTCCTTCCTCAGCCTCACTCCCTTTCACTGAATTTTAAGCATTGAAAGAAGTTCTAGGGAAGCAGCTGTGGCTCAATTGGATGGGCTCCCGTTTACCATATGGGAGGCCCCAGGTTCGATCCCCAGGGCCTCCTGGTGAAGGAGCTCCCGCATGGCATGGTGAGCTGGTGACGAGCAGATACAGAAAGGCACATAGCAGATGGACACAGTGAGCACAAGCAGAAAGGGGGGATAAATAAATAAATAATAATAATAAATAAATCTTTTAAAAAAAGTTCAATGAAATTCTAGTAAAACCTGATTAACCTTATTTAAGGGAGTCTCTCTCAAACATACCTGAACACAGAATTATTTTTTTCCCTTACTATGCCCCCCCCCCCTTTTTTAAGGTACCAGGGCAGGGATTGAACAGGGGACCTCAGATGTGGGAAGCAGGTGCTCAACTGCTTGAGCCACATCCGTTCCCAGTATGCCTATTAACACCTTGTAAAACACCACTGTTCAACTGAATAGCCATCTGAGAAAAAGATCTCTGGAGCTGGCCTCTAGCTATTAATCCTCTTATTCCCTCCCTCACACCTAATCAATTCTGTACACAGCAGTGGTCTTCTAAAAATGCAAATCTGATCACTTTAAGACAATTAAAGCACTCCAATGGAATTCTAGTGATCTGAGTATGAAAATGGTCTTAACAAGGCTTGCTAGGTACTACAATATCTGACTTCTACCTACTTCTCCACCTCTTCCCCACACCAACTGTGCCAGTCACACAGGCCTTCTTCCAGTTCCTCCAATGGGCTTTGCTTCCTCCTTCTTCCAATAAAGGGCTTTCAAATATTGTTTCTTTTGCTTGGAAGCTACCTCTCCAACCTCTACCACCAACTCTTTACCCATTAAACCTATTTATCCTTCAATTCTCAGCTTAATCATCACTTACTTAGAGGTGCCATCCAAACTCTCAAAAAGTTTTGCTCCCTTATAACCTATTATACTTTTCCTTCAAAGCAGCTGATTAATGACAGCAAGGTCTTGCATTGTTTTGTTAATTTCTGTATTCCCTAGCTCCTACAGCTGTGGCGGTACATAAAAGACAATAAATACGTGTTAAACTAATGAAACAATGATAAAGTCCAATCACCAACTAATCAGTATAAAAGAATCCTCTACTATCTATAAACATAAATTCTAATATTTTAATAATGAACCAGCTTACTAAGAAGCTTCAGCAGTCTCTTGTGAAATTGACTTTAAAATGTGTTTAATCAGGGGGCAGATGTGGCTTAAATGGTTGGGCATCCATCTCCCATATGGAGGAACCTGGGTTCGATCCCCGGGACCTCCTGGTAAAAAAAAAAAAAAAAAAAAAAAATGTGTTTAATCATAGAATAACTGTTTTCATTGGTATTATATCTCTAACCCAGCAAGAGATAGACACAATTTTAATATATTTGAAATCTCACATGCTTCTTATACCAGCAGTGTGTGACAAACTTCCCAGGAGAAGCTGACTAGCTGAAGTAGAGATGGAAATTCTCCCTTCTGACTGCTGAAATTATCGTTTCTCCTTTTAAGGCCTTTAACTGATTGGATGAAACTTCTCTCATTGTTGAAGGCAATCTCCTCAGTTGATTGTAGATATAATCAGCCATAGAAGCAATCAATTTACTGATGATTTAAAGCCATGAAATATTCTCACAGCAACAATCAGGCCAGTGCTTGCCTGACCAAACAACTAGACACCATAACCTTCCAAATGAAGTTGACACATGAACTTAACAATCACAACATCTTTCCCAGCATTTGGTATTATTAGCCTTTTTAATTTTAGACATTTTGGTGGACATGTACTGACACCCTACTATGGCCTTAATAATTTACATTTCCATGATGAATAATGACATTGGGTAACTTTTTGTACATTTGCTGTCATTTAGATAATTTTTTTTGTGATGTGCCTGATGATGGATTTTTCCTTATTGATTAGTAGTTAAAATATGTATTTATCTGAATATAAACTCTGTCAATTATATGTGAGGGAGATATCTTCCCATTCTGAGCCCTGCTTCTCTTAATGTTGTCCTTTAAAGAATGTAAGATCTTCATTTTAATGTAGTCCAATTAATCAGTCTTTTCTTTTATGGTTAATGATTTTTATATTCTGTTTAAAAATTTTTTTTCCCTATCTCAAGGTTAAAGGTACTTTCACATTAGCTTCTAGAATACTTATTGTTTTATATTTTATATTTAAAGTACAATCCATTTTGAACTGTTTTTTGTGTATGATGTAAGGAACAGATTCAAGTTTAACTTTTTTTCATATAAATTTACTGACTTCTATTTATTGACAAGACAGTCTTTTCCCTACTTCTCTGACGTATTATCATTATTATAAATGAAGTGCCCTTATTTGTTTATGTCTTTTTCTGGACTCTATTCTGATCTATCAGTTTGTTGTCTCTTCTCGCCCTAATACCATTGTTTTAATTACAGTGTCTTTATGAAAAGTTTTCATGTCTATGAATGTAAGTTCTTTATCTTCTTGTTCTTAAAGATTGGCTTAGCTATATGTGACCTTTTAAATTTGTCATTTTCCACACACAAACACACAACTGTGATTTGTGTTGAGTTTGTGGTGAATCTGTGATTAGTTTGGGAAGAACTAACAGCTTTAAAATATTGTGTCTTCCAAACCATGAACACAGTAGATTCCCATTTACTTATCTCAGCGGTTTTCTGAAACCTTTACAGGGAATCTGTGAGGTAAAACTCTCATTCTCTCACAATTATGTAGGTGAATTTTTCAGAGACTAAATCTTGTATAATAATGCAATATACTAGATGCAGAAGTAGATATAAGAATCCAGCTGTCTAATAAGCAAAACATGAAAGAAATTTGACAAAAAATGTAAAACCATAATGACACTCTTTTCAATAAAATTGTTGCTTCGCAAAATATACTTCTTTACCATAAATATGTTATTTATGTTGGCTTGTAATGGGTTATTTTAAAATAAATTAATATTTTAAAATTTTCTCACAGCTTTATTTTCTAATTCAGTAAATACTGAAAGACAACCAGCATAAGCAAAAGTCTTTTGGGTTCCTCAGTAATTTTTTACAGTAAAATAAAAATAGACAAAAAATTTATTTTATTGAAATAATTGCAGGTTTACATGCAGAGAGATTGATCCCTTTGCCCACTTTCCCCCAATGGTAACATTTTATAAAACTGTGGTATAATGTGCTAACCAGGAAAGGATGCTGATATTGACCATGACACTGATAAAATCTCTTTATTTATATTTCCCCTGTTTTACTTGTACTCATTTGTGTAGTGTGTCCTCAATAAATTTTAAGCATATAAAGCAGGTCCTAACACCAAAATATTTGAGACCTGCTGACTTAAAATTTCTTTAACATGTTTTTTTATTTTTATGTTTATATATTATCTATCTATACAATCAATATTTGCATCTATCTGAATGTGTGCTTATTAATCCTAGCCTTACGTCTGCCTCATCACCTCAAAATACATAACATTAGAGTAGATAATATTTGTTCAGAAGGACCCAGCACCATCTGCCATTGCTGATGATAAATGGTGATTCTATAAAGTAATATATAATATCAATTCATATAATTAGTCATATATCAATTGGTGAATCCATTGGCCCCTTTCCTTGAATTTGGAATTAGAAGATCAATCTCTGTAGTTATCTAGACCAAAAACTCTAGAATTGTTGGTAGCCTTTTTTTTTTTTTTTTTCCCTCTGAATTGGAAAAACAAGAAATGAAGTTTGCTGTAAAAAAGAATAAAGTAGATTTGTTAGAAACAATAAGAAACTCAGAAAGACTTCCTGGGTTACATATAGACTTTGATTCTAATTCATTCCAGAAGCTCAGGTTCTGTAAGATACCTCTATATTTTTATAATACATTTTAAAAAACAGCTTTATTGAGATATAATTCACAGATTACACAATTCACCCATTTAAAGTATACAAATCAATGGATTCTGATATAGTCACATATATGTGCAACCATCACCACAGTCCATTTTATTTTATTTATTTATTTATTTTTAAAGATTTATTTATTTTATTACATATCTCCCCTTCCCCCCGCTGCGGCGTTTTGGTCAGCCACAGGAGTGCCTTTTGAAATATACCAGAGATTGGTCGGTCTTTATAAAGGGTATTTATTTGGGGTAGAAGCTTACAGTTACCAGGCCACAAAGCATAAATTTCCTCCCATACCAAAGTCCATGTCCTGGAGGAAGATGGCTGCCGACGTCTCCAGGGTTCAGGCTTCCAGGTTCCTTTGTTCCCGG
>PVKH010043540.1:0-10706 GCA_004027955.1 Chaetophractus vellerosus | reverse complement strand
CATCAGAGTCAGTACTAGGGTTTTGTTTTTGTTTCTTTTGGGTCTTTCGTTTTTGGCACATGTGAATTTTGTATAAAATGAAATGACTTTCTCTTGGTCTCTGATGATGGGTTTAAAATTAAAGGAGATTCTGGTTTGGTGTGGGAATGATCCAGGATTATGTTGTGACTGATATATTAGTTACTTGTACATTTTTTTTTGGATCTTTGCAAGGGGAAAACTACAAGTAACAAGTTTTATATAATTATTTAAATTTGTTACAGGTTTTCATGTTCAGGATAAACAATTTTTTTTTAACTTGGGTGAAAATACTTGCAACAGTTTTTTGATAAGGTGACTGTGTTTCCACCTTAGGATAACTGTTGCATGCCAATTATTTTTGTGGGTGTAAAAACACTTCAAAATTGAATTAAAAGATGTAAATTTAAAATTGGTTGTGTATATGCCCCAGGTTCAGTAAATAAACAATTCTTTTTAAAAACAAAACAAAACAAAAAAAAATCAAGGTAATGGAGGAAAAAATATAATCAATCAAAAAGAATGCAAATAAGGAAAGGTAAAGAGACATAGAACAGCTCAGATAAATAGGAAGCAAATAGTTAAGATGGTACACATAAACCTAAATATATGAGCAATTATATTGAATGTAACTAAACTAAAAGCAATTGCATGGTCAGTAGACTAAGAATATGAAGGTAAAACAGAATCCTTTCAGGCACAAGGCAATAGTGTGTGTTTGTTGTGACTTCATGGGTGTCCTTCCCCTCGCATATGTTCCATATGGCAAGGTAATGAATGTCACACTGGGCTCTGAATGACTGGAATATGTAGATAAAGTTTTGAAGGTTTTTTACCCAGCATTGATCAACCAAAAGAACATACTTGTCCAATATAGGAACTCCTTGGCTCAACTAGCACATTTTACCTTGGTGAAATCCCAAACTTGAATGTGGTATAGGTTTTCCTGCATCTGGCATGGATCCAGAACTTATGCCATAATGTATTTCAAACCACAAACACAATTATACAGATGGTGGTTTAAGATTAGGGTGACAAAATAATGTTTTGAAAATGAAAGGGGCACCATCAATAATTACACCAGCCCAAAAGGCATAATTTATAACTGTCCTAGGTAAATCAGACTATGGTCACTCTATTCATGAAAAAATATAAGCAGTCTGTTGTACCTTCTTTATCTACAAATTGCTATTGCTATTTCTATTGCTAGTTCTGTCTATAGAAAGATGGGTCACAGTTAAAAAGGATAGTATAATTCATGGTAAAATTTTGTTTCCTCATTGCTATTTATCCCCCTAAAGCCATTATAGAAGTGAACCTTTATGTCACCCTAATAAAAGGGATATCAACCAGAAAGTGTCTTAAGGAAAAGTATCCAAGATAGTGAGATTCTAGAAAACATGTCATTTGAGAAATGGCTAAAATAAGAATTCTGGATAGGAAACATGATTTGCATGACTTCAAGCACTTGAGGGGATAGATTCTGTACTTCAGAGAGCAGAGCATGGATGGATAGATGTTTTTGAAATCCAAGGAATCAAGTTTTAATCCAATGTGAAGAAGAACTTCTAATACTTATTGCTGTCCAACAACAGAATGGGTTGCCAAGTGAGAAATAAAATATATCAACACAAAGAATGTACAAGTAAAAGTCTGGTAACAATCAGTGAGGTTATAGAGGAGCTTATTGTACCAGGTGGGTTCTCAGAATCTAAGATTCTCTAACGAAATGATTTATTTCTGCCTGGCCAGCATCCTATTCCTCCTTCTTCTGATAATATCATCCCAGTGGTCCTCATTGAGCCACCTCTCCCCCACTTCTGTGAGGTTTGAATAGAGTTGAAATGATGTTTGGCTTTCCCACAGTGGCCATGTGATCCTGGTATAGCCATTCAGGGTCTTCTACCTCCTTGGCCAAGAATGATCACCTGGCCATGCTGGGAAAATTTGAGTCAGTCCTAAGACTTTTTTAGGAACTATTGAGGAAAAATAAATTTTCTTGACATGATTGTGGAAAGTAAGATGTAGGCCCAGAACTCCTGGCAGCCATCTTACCATCATAGGAAAGCATAGACAAACAATGGGAGAGGTAGACAGAGCTCTGAGGCAATTTTTAGCCCCTACATCCAGCAATGGCTGAGGCCAGACTAACCCTGGATTTTTCAATTCTGGGAGCTAACACATTACCTTTTATACTCAAGCCAGTTTGAACTGAATTTCTCTCATTTAAAAGAGAATGAACCTTGAATTATACAAGTCCCTTACAACCAAACATACTTGATTATCTAATCATCTAGTCTGTAAATCTAGCTTGGCAGATTTTCAGTAATGCTGTAGTAGATTTTGAGCATTTCTAGTAATGCTTTTTTGTATTTAGATGCAGTGACTTGCTGTAAGTACTTGGAATTATAAAAGTTTGTTCCTTTAAAAATTGGTATTTTTCACTGATTCAGACAGGCCTTCTATTTCATTTGAATTAGTGAGGTTGTATTGCATTATGTGAACTTAGTTTAGCTCAACCTGGTAATTCTCAACCAAGCACTCTGGAAGTAGTGATTAAGCATATATGTAATTTTCATATATTTTAAATTTGATGATTGATATAATTTTACCTGTGTTAAAGTTGCACAGACTTAACCAAAGCATTTTGTTTTAGATTAATGTATTTTAAAATATGAAGTCCATGACAAATATTTTTTAAAAGAGATTCATTACAGTGGCAAATGTTGAGAAATACCTCAACAGATGTTGTATTAGTAGGGGCTCTTGGTTTCTACCAACAGAAGCCAACTCTGGCTGAGTTAAAGAGAAAAGGAATTTATTAAAAGGGTATTGGGTAGTTCTCCAACTGAGAAGTTTGGACAGTGCAATTTCAGACTAAGAATCCAGGGGAAAAACCCAAACTAAGTGCTAGACCTGTTTTTCATAAGGAGATAATTGTTGTCATTGATACAGTTATCAGGAAAAAAGGAAAAAAAACCTCTTGGTTAAAGTCCAGCTCTGTGGCATTGTTCACGATTGCCAAGAGTTGGAAACAACCCAGGTGTCCATTTACCGATGAATGGATAAACAAATTGTGGCATTTTCATACATGGAATATTATGCAGCTGTAAGAAGAAATGAAGTTGTGAAGCATATGGCAACATGGATGAACCTAGGCGACATTATGTTGAGTGAAGCAAGCCAGACACAAAAGGACAAATACTGTCTGATTATGCCACTATGAACTAAATATATTGTGTAATCTCATGGGGTTAATAACGTGAATATGGGTCACCAGAAAATAGAATGAACTTAGAGAATGGAAAGCTGAGTTAAATTATGCAGAATTGGTAAAAAAAAGATGTGTGTTAATCTTTAAAAATGACAAGAAAAGGCAAAAGCCCAACATAATGTCTGTAACTAACAGTGCTATTATGTGGGTATGAAAGGGTTTAAAGGGAAAGTCTAAGGTTATGTATATCACTAAAAGGAAAGATTAAAAATGTAAAATGGAACTGTATAGCATAGTAAAACCACATGTGAAACATGAATATGGGTAAAATTGCATGTATAAGACTGCTTTTCTTTGTACTTGAACAAATATATGTTACCACTATAAGATATTAATATCAGACAAAAAAAAACACCCATTATGCTAAGTGAAAGAAACCAGGCACAAAGTACTATATATTGTATGATTCCATTTATATAAAATGTAAATATAAATCAATTTATAGAGAAGAAGTTAGATTAGTGACTATGTAGGGCTGGGGAAGGAATGCAAAGGGTGTGGAGTTTTTCTTTTTGGAGTAATGAAGTTGTTCTAAAAATTTTAGTGGTGATGAATGCACAACATTGTGATTATACTAAAAGCCATTGATTATACACTTTGGATAGATCATACAGTATGTAAATATATCTCAACAAAACTGCTTAATAAATAAATAATTGTGCAAGAATAGCCAGAAATAGCAGCAGGGGAAGCATAGAGAGGTCAAGGGGTGAAGAATTATCTTGTTTGTTTGTTTGTTTTCCTTTTGATTATTATTATTATTATTGAATTAATGAAAACGCTCTAATGATGATTGAGGTGATGAATTCACAACTATGTGATTAAACCAAATACCATTGTTTGTACACTTTGGTTGAATTGCATGTTTTATTAATATGTGTATTAGTCAGCCAGAGAGGCGCTGATGCAACGTACCAGAAATCTGTTGGCTTTTATAAAGGATTTATTTGGGGTAAAAGCTTACAGTTACCAGGCCATAAAGAGTCCAACTCAAGGTTGCTTTCTCACCAAAGTCACTTGGCATGTGTTGAAGCAAGATGGTCACTGATCTCTGTCTGGTCTCTCCTTTCCTTTGTGGCTTTCAGTCCTCTTTCCTGGTTAGGGCTCGTCTCTCAGGGCTTCCTGTATCAGCTGCAAACTATCAGGCAAATTGCTCGTCTCTTGCTGGGGCCTTAGATCTTTGAGCCTTTTCCTTTCTGTCACATGGCAAAGTTCTCTCCTTTTTTCCTGTGTCTTCTTGAATAAGTATCCATTTATATAGGTGAACCAAGGGGGCAGAGACTCAACCTGAGTCAAACCTCACTGAAGTAGCCAAAATGAATAACAAAATTTCACTATAAGATAAGCTGTACAGCTTTACATTGGCTGTTCGCTCATGGTGACCAGATTTTCCCCATACTTAAAGTTTCAGGAAAAAAAATTTCCCACTTCACCTAAAGTAACTCTTGCTCCCCTTATAAAGGAACAAGCTGAAATCTTATCCAGACTGAAATTCAGCCTTTCTGGAAGATGCTCAATTCTCCTGGAGTTGTGCGAAGGTCTTGTCTTGATATTCTATAAATTATGAACTAATAACATGAAGTTAGCCACCCTAAAATTCGCTATATATGTTATAGTGGAAATGGAGAGAAAGATGTAGGAGAGTCTGTTAAAATGTATAAATATACCAAAGATGAAAGAAAATATGGGTAGATGCTACAACCCTTATTTCTGCAACTCATCCTGGAGCTGGAGTTGGTATTGATGACTTACCTCCTCTGCTATCTATTTCATGTTCCTTTTGCCCTCAGCCAAGGTTTCTCAACCTCCTGGATTCATCCCTAAGAAAGATGACCCCAGGACTATCCTTCCCGAAATGGTTTGCTATGGATTTCCTTTAACCTTTACCACTGGTCATGTTAGTTCTACAAGGCACCTGAGAGGGTCATTGGATTTCCATTAACACTCTTCTTGCTCCCATGGTATAACAGCAACACTTTTTCCTAGTTATAGCTAGGATCAATCATTCCAGTCACATCATAATTCTCTTTTTGACTATTCATCCCATGCTTTCAGAATCTGAAATGGACATGTGGCAATTTAGCTTCCAAGTCAATTAAAGCAGTCTTCAGTTGGTTCTCTTTGGATGGAATCCTCCCTTGGCTACTGAGACACTTGAATAGAATCTAAAAGGACTTGAATGAGATGCAAAATTTTTGTGAGTGAGCCATTATGTGAATGAGTGAGAGGTGTTCCTCCCAGTTCTGCCCCTTGACTATTAGACTCATGTGTTCTGGCTATGGAAACATTCATACTATAAACTGGTCACAAGTTCAGAGCATGTACCATATCTTATAGACTAGCATCCTAAGTTCACTGAGTGTTGTATTCTGAATGGCAGTAGAACTGCATATGTCATATGCCATTCCCAAATTCTATAAGGCTATTTGTTACTGGATGATGAGTTACATAGTAAAACCAGCAATCTCATGAGCACTAGTCCATTGTCTTACTTATTTCACTATAAAATAAGTTTCTTGATGAGAAGCTATGTTTTATGGCCCTTTATGACGATGAAGAATAGTAAATCTATGAATGATGATGCTGGCAAAAGTATGGTGGACAGAGAACAGAAATCCAAATACAGAATAAGTGTCTAATTACCTATTCCATTGAGAACAAATAATTGTACTCTCCGTGGTGGAAGAAATCCAATATAATCAATCTGCCACTTAGGGGCTGGCTGATCTCCAGACATTATGGAAGCCAAAATATTAGTAGTTCAAGTCCAACTGGGAACAATATCATTCAAAAATATATTTAGTGACTTCCTTCTCTGAGCAAGTTCTGGTTTGGGGTGTTTTGGGGGAGATTTCCTTGATTACTTAGGCCAAAGTCAGCTCTTTCAATGATTCTGTGAGCTACCCAAAATGGTATTAGGCCAAAGTCAGCTCTTACAATGATTCTGTGAGCTACCTGAAATGGTATTGCTCCGCCCAATTTGCTAATTTCAATTCCTTATAATTGAGTAATAAGCAACCTTCCTGAAATGGATGCTGTTGTGAATGTTGGCTGTGAGTCAAAATTCCACAAATTGAATATTTAGTACTTATACTAAATTACCACATGAATGTCCAATAGGAATCTCAAGCTTAACATGTCCACAATACAAGTTGCTTTTTAAAAATTTTTTGAGGTACTGGGACCAGGGATTGAACCCAGGACCTTGCATGTGGGAAGCCGGCACTCAACCGCTTAGCCACATCGTCTCCCCTGAGTTGCCTCTATCATTTGTTTGCTTGTTGTTTCTCTCTTTCTTTTGAATTTTTGGGAAGCACCAGGAACTGCACCTGGGACCTCCAATGTGGGAAGCAGGCGCTCAACCTCTTGAGCTACATCTGCTCCCCTACAATTCAACTCTTTTCCCACCAGACACCTTTCCTCATCCAGTCCTCCCTATCTTATTCTATGATGACACCTTAGCAAATCCTTGCAACCTTCCTTTCAAACTATGACCAATTTCCGCCACTGTCATCCTGTTCCAAACCTGTATCATCTCTCACCTGGACCACTGCTCTAGGCCTATAACTAGTCTCCCCATTTTCACTCTTCCCCTGTTATGGCCTAGTCACCAAGTTATATCAAATCACTTTCCACTTAAGATTTTCCCAGGATTTCTTTCACATGTGGAATAAAATCTGGACCTCTCACTATTGCCTAACGGGCCCAACATGATCCTAACCAGCTTGTGACCACAATTCCCCCTCATTCACTCTGCACCAGGCACACTTGCCCCCTTGATGTTCCTCAAACACACTGTGCTCAGTTCATTCCCTTCTCAGGCTATGCAGTGCTTTCTCCTCTGCTTGGATCAGCTTCCCCATCTCTCACGCTCTCTTTGTGAATGTCTTCCTTGATCACCTTGTCTAAGGCAGTAATCCCCACCCCCACTCAGGCCAGATTATTCAATTCAATTCTCTCACCCTGTTTTATATTTCTTCATAGTGCTCATCCCCACCTAGAATTATTTTATATATTTATCATTTTACTCGGGTTTTTTAAAATGTTTTCCCACTGGAAGATACTCTTCATGAGGCCAAGGACTTTGTCTTGTGCACTATTGTATTCTAGTGCTTATTAGGCCCTCATCAAAAATTTATTGAGGAAATTATTGAATGATTAAATGAGACACATTGCTACAGGAAAATTCTGTCCCTCCATTAAAAAAAAAAAAACATGGTTCAAAAATATTTCACATGAAACAACAAGCAAATGCTTTTAAAACTCATATTTCAGAGAACAATAAAACCCTTTTTAGAAAACATCATTAACATTCTAAGTCAGAGAGTGTGCAAAGAAATATAACACCGCAGAGTAATAGGCAGCATGGCTTTGCCAAAAATATGTAGAAAGGAAAAACCCTCAGCTTACATTAGCTGAGAGAAACACCCATAAAATTCTTTTTAACAGATGGGAAAAATATGGGTGTGCAATTCTAGTTACCTTGAGCAATTTCTTTTCCTATTGTTGCAGCTTTAAGCCACTGGCTTTGTCTTCATACTATTTACCGATAATGAAGCTAGTTTAAAATGGTCTGTATTTTATACGATAAATTACATGATTTAATATATATAGCATGTACCTGCAAACCTAAAAGAGTATAGCTGGAGACAAAGAAAAGCTCAGTTACAGATTTCTGTACTATAGTAAGTTCTCCCTCCCATGCTTCTCAACAATAGCATGGGCACTGGCAGCAGTGCTGCAAGGCTGTGCTTAGTCCAGAATGAGTGGCTTAAAGCAACTGGGAAGACAGGTTTAAGGTGGCAGTGCGATTTTCCTGATTTGATCCTATGCATGGAGCATACTGTTTTGGGCTTCAGATCAGTCAGTCAGCAGGTATTTACCTTATGGTTTCCTTCAAGTATTTATCCAGTTGTTATCTTGTGCCCAAAATGTTATTAACTCAGCAGGATAACACAGGCAAATGCAAAAAGTTAGAGGTAAGGGGGGAAAAGGCAAAAAACAAACAAACAAAAACCCAGAAATTTCAAACTTTGTTACATTTGAAGAAAGTTTTAGGACCAGTGCAAATAGAAAGAGACAATTCGGTGTTCATATACACATAGAGTAAAGAAACACCCACAAGTATAAATTATTGATTTAAAGCAAATGTACATATCAAATATATGCTAAATACATCAGATAAATATAAAGAGGAATATATTTTAGGTGTTCTTTCCCATTCAGAACTATAGGGATGGCATAGCTGTTTATTATGATAGAAAATTTCCTATGCCACCCATCCCTCAAAACTTCTCACACCCCTCAAACTTAAGTGATTATTTGAAAAGGTTTAAAAGCTCAAATGTGAGGTAAAGTCGAGCATGACCAGTAAGTGCCTAGGATTGTGCATGATTCCTAAACGCACTCTATTGCCAAGAAGGAGGCAGTGTGGATGTCAAAGTTAAAGAAGAATGAGTTGCTGTGTCTGTCTGAGGTTCCCTTAGATGGGATCTCAGCTGCCGCCCAGCCCCTTTCCCATCCTTGCCCTTCTCACCCTCTTCTCTGGCCTTGTATCTATATTCCCAGGCCAGGTGAGACCAGACCAGGAAACATGTATACATTGCAGACATGTCACAGCTTTGAATATATATTTTATATGTGCAGCAAGACCTTATAGCCCTGAATCCTTGGTATATACATCCTCTAACCTCTTAGCAGTGACCATATCTCTTACCTCAACAGAAGAACTTGCCAAGAAGATAAGTGTATCCAACCCATGACTCGTTCATATTTTCTTCCCATCTCAGAGTTCTCTCTTCTACTATAACGTTAATCCTTCTCGTCTCAAAGTCTGAGTCCTTATTCTCTCTTGCAATATCTCTTTTCACAAGTTGTTTCTTTAAATACTATATTTTCAGCCTCACCTTTCTTCTTCCTTTAAAAAGACTTAGTCTTGTCTACTAAAAAATGTAAATAAACACTTCATCAGTTCAACATCTACCTCAAAATTGACTCCATATTCCTCTATCATACTGCTCTTTCACAGCCAAGATCCACAAAAGACTGGTCTTCAATTTCTAGCTACATTTCCTTATATCTTAATTTCTCACATTTCCCTGGCAAAACTCATCAGACTTTCCCACTGCCAAATCCCATGAGGTCCTCTTACCTTTCGTCTTAATTAAATGATCTTCTCTCTATATACTGTGGACCTTTTCCTTCTTGAAACTCTTGGCTCCCTTGTTTCCAGAGACACCAACTTCTCTGACCATTTTTTCTTTTTTTAAAATTTTTTTATTTTTTAATTTAATTTTTGTTTGTTTGTTTTGTTTTTTTAAAGATTTATTTTTTATTTTCTGCTTTTTTTTGTCTCCCCCTGCCCCCGCGGTGACGCGCCGAGTCAGCAGTCCTCCTGCCTGGAGAGGCCCCGGGGACCAAACCCAGGGCCTCCCATGTGGTAAACCGGCAGCCTATCTACTGGGCTATACAGCCGGCCCCATGACCATTTTTTGTTTATCTTCTTTACTGGTTCCCGCTATTTAAATGCTGGCATTTCTTTTTTTTAATTATTCTACAAAATTTTCCTTGGAAATTTGCTCTGCTAACTCCCAGATCTATTTAGTTTTCCCTGCCCTTTATATATCTACTTCATGTCCTTTCCTATATACTCAAATGTCTATTCTCTGTCAACCATCATGTGATCCCAAGGAATTCAAACTCAACCTGTCCTAAACAGAGTTCATCTTTCTCTCAAAACTTGCTCTTCAATCTATTTTCTTTATGTTAAAAAATGATGTTCTTATTTTTATACCATTTATTAAATGGTTTCTTGCCTTCCACATTTTTATTTATTCTGTTCCCTCTCCTGGGATTACAATTTTGCCCCATGTGTCTGCCTATGAATGCTTATCCATCTTCAGGTTTGAGAACTGCCTCTTTCATGAAACCTTAATAACCTGACCCTGGTATAAATAACTAATGTCTGCTGAATAATAGCTATAGTACTGAATTTTGAAAGAGTAGAATGTTCCAAGGAGAAGGAAGAGCAGGTGGGAGAACCCTTTAGATAAGAAGGAGTTTAGTGCTTTGGGAGACCACGGAGGCTCGTGTATCTGGAGCAGTAAGTCAAAGGTACAGTGGCGTAAGATACAACTAGAGAAGAGAGGTGGGGGTCCAATCAAACAAGGCTTTGTAGACCATGGTAAGGATTTTTACATTCTATCCTAACTACAATAGGAAGCCAAGGATATTTCTAAAGCTGAGAGTGATAAAAATCCAAATTAGTTTTTTTTTAAGTTTTAATTTTTATTTTTAAAGAAGCTTTAGATTACATAAATGTTACATCAAAAATATAGGGATTCCCATATACACCTACACCCACACCCACACACACATTTTCCCTCATTAACATCTTTCATTAGTGTGGTATATT
>PVKH010043539.1:0-10704 GCA_004027955.1 Chaetophractus vellerosus | reverse complement strand
TGTCTCCCTCCAAGAATGTCCTTAGGCAAAAGCATCTTGAGAAAATGAAAGCAGTATAAGAAACAACTGAGATGGGTGGCCTAGCAAAGTCTTGCCTGCTCTGAGTCCTGCAGTGGAACACCACGGAAAGGGAGAAGGTCTATTTCCTGGTAAGTTGAGGGGGCATTCAAACTCCTGTAAAAAGAGGAACTCCTAAAGCCAATAGCAAACATAAGCCCAGGACAGGACACAGGTCCAGAAAAGACAGGGAAGACCCTGCACTTCGTATTTGCCTTGGGCTAACCTTCTTGATAAGCAGGCTGAACTCTGATGGAGAGCACCAGTCAATGCAAAGCCAATTTGCAAAGATGGTGAAAGGTGTTTTTTGCTCAGGTTTGCTTTGTTTTGTTAATTTGTGACACCCAAGAAAATCTTTGTCATATCACCAGCTGGATATGACAAAGACTCAAGAAACAGAAATCTCAGGGAATAAATCTCAATGTTAACCTTTTAAAATATTAAAATGTACAGTGTGCAACAGAAGATTACAAGACAAACAAACAGGAACTTGAAGATAAAACAATTGAAATGAGTCAGGCTGAGGAACAGAAAGAAAAAAAAACAATTATAAAAAGCAAAAATAGCCTAAGAGACCTCGAGGATACTATCAAGCATACCAACATATACATAATGGGAGTCTTAGAAGGAGAGGAAAGAGAGAAAGAGGCAGAAGGAATAGTCAAAGAAATAATGGGGGGCCGGCTGTGGCCCAGTGGATGGGGCGCCGGTTCACTGCATGGGCGGCCCCGGGTTCAGTTCCTGGGGACCTCTCCGGGGCAGGCAGACTGCCTTGAGGGAGGCGGGACACCATGGGTAGGGGTGGGGCCGCCACGGGCAGGGCAGAGAAAGCTGCCATGGGCGGGGCAGAGGCATGAACACGGCAAGAGCGGGTGGGGGGGGGAGGGATAAGTAACCAAAAAAAAAAAAAAAGAAAGAAAACTCCCCAAACTTTAGAAAAAGGCATAAATATGCACATCCAAGAAGTTCAGAGTATACCAAACAGGATAAATTTGAAGAAAAATATTCCCTGTCATATTCCAAACCCATTGTCAAATGCAAAGGACAAGAAGAGAGTTCTGAAAGCTGCAAGAGAAAAACAATGTGTTATGTACAAGGGAGTCCAAGTAAATTGTCAATTTCTCATCAGAAACCATGGAGGCAATGGGTTGAAATACTTAAAGTGCTGAAAGAAAACAATTGCCAACTAAGAATTTTAGGCAAGAATTTCTTTAAAAAATGAGGGAGAGTTTAAGACATCCCCAGATAAACAAAAGCTGAGGGAGTTTATCACCACTAGACCTGCCCTACAGGAAATTCTGAAAGGAGTTCTTTAGACTGAAAGGAGAGGACACCAGACAGGGGTTCAAAGCAGCATAAAGACCAGTGGTAAAGGTAATGATTTGGGTAATTACAAATGCCAGTACTATTGCATTTTTCGGTATGGAACTCCACTTCTTACTTCCTACAGGTGCTAAATGCAGATGCATAAAAAGTAATGATAAATATATGGTTTTGGACATACAATGCACAAAGCTGGAATTTGTAACAAGAACAAGAAAGGTAGGGGGGCAGAGAGGTATAGGAAGAGAGTATGTGTATGCTATTGAAGTCAAGTTGGTGACAAATCAATTATAATTATGTACTTAGCATGTTAAATTTTAATGCCATGGTAACCACAAGGAAAATATACGATTTAACAAATTAATTATTTTCAGAGTAATATATCCTTATTTAAAAATACATGTAGTAGGATTTTAAATGGGACTTGTATTGTTGTCACCAAATTTCAGCCAAGGCTCCAAAGACAGAAAACAAAAGAGATTAGCCCAACTGTGCAGGGAATGCCAAGAGATTGTGAAAACAATTTTGTGAGCCTTTGTTCACCATCCCCCCCCCCATAAGGGTACATAAGGCAAAACTAGGGGAGTGAGAAAGAAGATGACATGAAGGATTTCTTTTTAGAGAGAGAGTTGTTGGAGTACTGTGGCAATGTTCTTTGATGAATGGAAGCCCAAGTTTGGGGCAGGGAGAGGACTTCACAGAGCCTCTCTGGGAGCCCGATTTGTGTGTCCCCTAGAGTTTAGGGGACTCAGAGAGAGATGCTTGACTCATGCCTGGAAGAGACTAAAGGCAAAAGACTTGCTGATCCCGGTGTGGGCTGTCGTTGGAGCGAACTGCCCTCTGTGAATGGTGTGGCAGAGGTGCATGCAGTCCTGCAGGCAAGCAGGTGATTCCAGCAGGGACAGATGTTTGGGGGGGGGGGGAGTCCTTTGGAAGTTGGGGCTGTGGAGAGAGTTCAGTGAAGCCCGATGGAGGGGGTGGTGCTGGTGTGAGGGAACAACAGGTGGGAGGTCCCCAATGGAACACTAGATGGAAGGAGCCTGGATCCCTGATGATGACAGAGCTACCGCATCAGGCTTGGGATTTTTAGATGATGGAGAAATGAACTTCTATCCTGTTTAATCCATTGTAATTTTCATTTTTTGCCACTTGCAGCTGAACTTAAATGCTAACTACTTTATCTATCAGTAAAAAGAATATTAAGGAAAGCTATTCAATTCTTTTTATGAAACAAACGTAAATTTTATTTGAAAATGAATAGGGACTATTCAAACAAAGACAATTTTAGGCCAGTTTCACATATGATGCTTGATGTAAAATTCTAAAAGAACAAAGGAAAGAAAGAAAGAGGGGAGTGGATGTGACTCAAGTGGTTGAGCGCCTGCTTCCCACATGGGAGGTCCCAGGTTCAGTTCCCAGTGCCTCAAACAAACAAACAAAAAACAACTCAGGGGAGGCACTGTGGCTCAGTGGTTGAGTGCTGCCTTCCCACATATGAGGTCCTGGGTTCAATCCCTGGCCCCAGTACCTTAAAAAAAAAAAGGAAAGAAAATGCTAGATGCACAGATCTTTAAAGCAATGTGTTAAAAAACATACTATACCATGACCAGGTAAAAAATTTCCTAGGAGTATAAGGGTGGCTTAACGTTAGGAAATATATTTATGCAATATACCATGTCAACAGGGTAAAGGAGGAAATTTGATCTAAAGATTGCCTCAATAGATTTCATAAAAATGCATTCAATAAGTCTTACCATGTATGAGTTTTAAAAAACGATCTCACTGGGATTAGAATAGAGCTTCCTTATTGTAGACAACTGTATTTGTGTAGAACTGGGGTTATCAGACTTTGTGGGTAGTAGAACCACCTGAGGAACTAAGTTGAAAAAAGAAAAAGGACCCGACCCTATCCTTTTTCAACAAGCTTGGGCTTCTGTGTTCTTTTCGGTTCTCCTGGTGACTCTGATACACACCGAATTTTAAGAATCACTTGTGTGGAAGTTACAGCAAACTTTACATTTAATAGTGAAACTTCAGGTTTATCTCATTAAAGAAAGAAAGAAAGAAGGTGAAGATGACTGCTATTAATGCTTCTAGTCTACAGTCCTTTGGAGGTCCTAACCACTGCAGAAAGATAAGAAAAATAAATAAAAGAAAAATAAATAAAAAATAATAAAATAATAAAAAGAAATGAAAACAAATAAAAGAATTGGAAAGAAAGGAACAAAATTGTCCACAATATGATTATAGAGAAAATCCAAGATGATATTCAGACAAACTGTTAGCACTAATAAAGTAATTCGGCAAGGTGGTTGGACATACGATTTATATATATCTGTAACATTCCTAAAAACTGTAATAATCCAATAGAAAATATATCAGAAATAAAGAATCTATTCATAATAGTGTTAGAAACTATAAAGTACCCAAGAATAAATATTATAAGGAATAGGCATATACTTTGTGCAGAAAATTACAATTTCTTTGTGCAGAAATTTGAGTGGTTTAAAGGAAGACCCAAATAAAAGGAGGACTCTGCCATGTTTGTGAATGTAAATGTTTACTTTCCCCAAAATATAAACCCTTTGTTGTTGTTTTTTTTTTTAACTCCAAAAGGTTGGTTAGGGGTAGGGGGATGGGGAAGACTAGACTAGGTAGTCCAGAATTCATATGGGAGAGCAAACAACTAAGAACAACAAAGACAACTTTGAAGAATAGTAACAAGAAAAGGAAAGAGAGTTCAAGAGGTATTATGAGGTCATAATCATTAAGACCTTGTGGTGTTGATGCAGGACTAGATAAAGTGATTGATAGATCAGAATAGAGAGTCTGGAAATAGACCCACGCACCTGTGGAAATTTGGTCTATGACAAATTGGGAAACCCCTTGGGGAAAGGATGGTCTGCTCCAGAGCTGCCCGGGGGGAAATGTAATGTGAACCACATTTGTAATTTTAAATTTTCTAGTAGCCATATTTATAAAAATAAAAAGAGACAAGTGAAATTAATTTTAATACTATGTTTTATTTAATCCAAAATATACAAGATATTATTTCAATATGTACTCAAAATAAAATTACTGGAGATACCTTACATTTTATTTTATCAAGTCTTGGAGATCCAGTATATATTTTACACTTATAATACATCTGGATTCAGACTTGTGACATTTCAAGGGCTCAATAGCCACATGTGGCTAGTGGCTACTATGTTGGATAGCACAACTCTATATAATAAGTGCCACTAAGATAATTTGTTGGTCATATGAGAAAAAAAAATAGATCCCTCCCTTACCCCATAATTCCAGGCTTTTACTGAAAATATAGAGAACATCTTTATAATTTGGGGGTTAGGATGAATTTTGTAAATAAGGTACATTAAGTACAAACCATAAATTAAAAGATTGTAAAGGTTATGAATGGCCAATCAGAGAAGAGATGATTAAATGCCCACTCAACCCCAAAAGATGCTCAACCGCATTATTAATAAGTAAATGCAAATTAAATAAAAAGATAGCATTTTACACTAACAGACATCATTTTAAGTCTTTTAATGCCAGGTGTGCAGAGAAACAGGAACTCTCAGACACTGCTGTTGAGAGTGTAGACTGGTCCAGTCACCATGGGAAAGAGCATCTAGTAAAGCTGATGATATTCATTCTCCACGGTGGAGCAATTCCACTTCTAGCACATGGAGACACTAACTAAAATGGTCACTGAAGCATTGTTTTCTATAGAAACGAAGGAAGGAGTATAATTATCCACAGAAGGAATAAACAAGTCAAAATATCAGAATAGTTAAAATGATGAAGCAGATCTATATGTATCACCATGGATGCATTTCAAAACCAGCATACTGAAGAGAAAAAGGTAAGTTGTAGAAAGATAATATAGGGTTTGATACCATTTAGAGAAAACATGGTATATATTTGATATATGTAATAAGAGTATAAAAAATGTGCCAAGGAATGGAGAAGTAAAAAGGAGGATGGAATCAAGGTCTTTGATTGATTCTGAATGTGTAAATATCTTCATGCCATGCAAGTAAGGCAGATGTGACAATTTTAAAAATCCGAGTGATGGGTTATGTTCGCCAGGGACCATGGCCAAGGGCAATACATCACATGTGAGCTATTTGAAGCAGAAGGGGATTTATTACAGGGCATCAGGCAGCTTCCTGAAGTGTAGGGATGATTTGGATTTGTTGACAGCATTGGAGGCCAGAGAGTGGATGATATTGCCTACAGAGAGAGAAGAGAGAAGCAAAACAGCCTTGGAGTGCACCATGAGGGACTCAGGCTGTTGTAGAGGAAGGATGGATCATTGAAGGAGTTCGAGCAGAAGATAGAGAAGAGAGGGTCCTCACAGCAGCCAAGAAAGAGAGGGTTATGGACTGGTCAACTGTCTCAGCTGCTGAGAAGCCAAGTGTGGTGGTTTGGAACTGTATTTTTGTACCCCAGAAAAAAAATGTCCTTAAATCAAATCTATGCCTTTGGGTGTGAACCCATTGTAAGCAGGACCTTTTGATGATGCTACTTTAGTTAAAGATGGGTCTTAATCCTATTACTGGAATCTTTTATAAAGGGAGTGAATAGAGAGAGAGCGCGCGCCACAGGAGCGAGAAGCTGAAATCAAGGAAATCCAGAGAAGAAGAGAGACCAGCAGACGCTGCCGTGTCCCTTGCCATGTGGCAGAGGAGCCCAGGATCGCCGGCAGCCGGTCTTTGGGAAGAAAGCACCGCCTTGATGATGCTTTGATTTGGACTTTTTCCCAGCTTCAAACCGTAAGCTGATAAATTCCCATTGTTTAAACTGAACCATTTCATGGCATTTGCTTTGAGCAGCCTAGGAAACCTAAAACGCCAAGTAAGCAGAAACCTGAAGCCACGAGGAGGCCATTAGCGACTCCAGGGAGAGTATCTCAGTGGAGTGTGAGCTCAGGAGCCAGGCTGCTGCCATGTGGGCTGTGTGACAGAGCTCCACTTCTGCTCCCAGCAGCTGGGCTCAGTGATAACCATGTGAGGCTGCTGGGTTGAGCAGGGCAGGCAGTATTTTTCACGTTTCAAAGCTTCAGACCGAGGGTCAGAGACGTGAAAAGCCGTGAGGTGTGGCCGAGCCAGGCCTCGTGGTTCTAAACCAGCGCTCTGGGAGGGAGACTCCAGGGCCTTTCCACCGACTCGCCTTGCACGTGACAGCTACGGCTCGGCTTCAAAAGCTCCTTGGGCAGTAAACTGCTAAAATTCCCACAGTGCCCTTATTTGCTACTTACCAATAAGTGATGGTGCCTTATAACTGCTAAAAGGGATACGAATGGTCTAAGCAGTCTCATAAAAATTTCCACACACTGTTTTTTTTTTTAAAGTACTTGCATGCTCAGGCTGTGCCCCAAATGCTATGCTGAGTGATTTACATAGATTATCCTATTTAAGTCTCACAATAATTTCATAAAATAGGAACTGGTATTAGTTCTTTTTTGTGACAAGGAAATTGAAGCTTAAGAGGTAAAGTAACTTTCCCTAAATGACACTATTAGAGAGTGATGGAGCCAGGGATTAAATAGGAAGGCTGCTGGATATAGCATACGGTCTCACATCTGCATTGCCCTAGATCCTAGACAAACAAAGTTAGCACTAGCTGTATAACCTTTGACAACCAAAGAACTACTACCTGGTTCCATTGGGGATCGAACCCAGGACCTTCTGCATGTAAAGCAGACATGATAACCACTACACTATGGAATCAGCTGTCAACCAGGGAATTAGATCTTCAGATATTCCAAACTAATTGTTTTTAGACTTAATCATTCCTACTGGCTGAAAGGAGAAAGAATATGGTGAAGATTAGATAAGTATCTTTACCTCCAAAGATGAAATTTCTGCCTAAGAGGAACCCTCAGCAACTGAAGGGCTCTAATACTGGGCACTGCTGCAAAAGATGTATGAACGTCAGTATGCATTTTCAGCCTAGATAGCATTTCAGTCAAGCTGACCCCAATATTATAAGCCTTTGAGTATTTCTAGAAGGATTATGCTGTGAGTTGTTTAGAACGGGTTGGGGTGGTTATTGTGGGCTAGGTGAGGTGCTGGAGTAAAGTAAGCAATATAGAGCCGATTCCTGCCCTCATGGAGCTGACAGTTTAGACAACATTATATCAGGATAGAGTTGCTCCTAGGTGATGGGGTGGGACCTATGGAAACCTGGGCCACTGAGGGTCAGATGGGGAAGGATCTGTGGGTGTGGTAGGTCCTATGCAGCCCCTGAGAGTTTGAACAACCTCCACAGTGCTGCAAAGTCGTTGCCTTCTTCTTTGCTAATAAATCCTGATTTTCTTCAGATATCCAAATGTCTTAGAGAAGGTGGATTGCTCCCCAGCTCAGGTGTAAATCCTGGTTAGGCTAACCCAGTAGTCTCAAATTTTATCCTGCATTTGATCACCTGGAGGATTTGTTAAAAAAAAAAAGATTGCCAGGCACGACTCCCTGACTCAGTAAGTCAGACCTGAGTAATTGCATTTTTAACAAGTCTTGCTGATGCTTGTGCTGGCCAAGCGACCACACTTGGAGAATTGCTGATCTAAACCAATCCTGGTAACCCATTTCCCTCGCTAGAGGCTGGCTTAGCTTTGAGATTCTGGCTGATGAGATGTGAGGAAATGAATGTTGGGGAACTTCTGGGAAAGGTTTCCTTGCTGTTAAATGGGACACATAGGAAGAGAGAAGCCACCTTCTTGTAACCATGTGAGTCAAAGCCTGAGGGAAATTCCAATCAGCTGAGGATGGTGAAGTGGGAAGAAAGAAGCAGCCTTAGAGACGCCCTACATTTGGACTTCTTGTTGAGGTAATAAACATTCTCACTGTTTAAGTGTTTCGTGTGAGAATTTATGTTATGTGCAGAAGAAAATATCCTGACTGGCGCCTCTACCACTTCTTATGTTAACGATTGTCTTCTTATTGTTATAAGTCAGTAATCCACACTGAAGAAGCATCTATATAGGCTACTGGTATTATATTGTCCTTGCCACATTGGGTCTGTTACTGAACATTTTGGAAACAGGTGAGGAGGGGTCACCTTGATCCATTCAAGAGTTATGAACCAATTGGACCACGAAGACCTTGAGGATTTTAGCAATGACCCCTGGAGAAGAACCCTAATCTCTCTTGCCCTTCAAACACAAACATACACACGTGTGTACTCCTATCTGTCCCTCTTGATGTGTGGTGCTGATGTCTGGCCTTGTGAGGGCTCTCTTGGTCTAGCAACATGTGCTCTCTGCTGGGACTATGGAGCCTGAACTTGCTTTCCTCAGTGGCCTCTCACTTGGCATGACTCTTGGAGCCCCATATTGCCCTTGACAGGAATCCCCTGCTCCATTTCCATGGCTTCCCTTTCCCCAAACCTGCCAAATGATGGACTAAACTTGGCCTTTCCCACCTAGTGGTTTTGGAAGGATGGGCCTGCGTAGAATGATTAACATTTGTACATTACTATACAGTTTACACTGAGCTTTTGTTTTCACATTCAGGCTCTCAATAGATCCTTACAAGAACTCTGAGAGGGTGGGAGGCAGATATTCTTGTTATTTTCCTTTTCAAGTTAGGGAACTAGAGCAAACTAAGATTGTGCTTATTTACAGATTAGAGTAGAGGGGAGAAAAGGGTATCATGCTTAGTGAATAGAGTGACCAAAAATCTGTTACAGTAATAATTGCTTATTAACTTCTAAGAAGGTTTTGGTGCATGTGATTTTATAGGAAAGTATGTAAGTTTTTGGCAACAATGGAAATAAGGAAAAATTTGCTCCCTTAAATGATATACTATACATATGAGGTATATAAGCCTGTGAAATGGGAGCTTCATTTTTTTCTTAGTTAAGCTTGATTATAAGTTCTCTCTCCTTTCCTCACCCCATTCACCCAGGAGTGTTTAGTAATGTGTCTTTTTTACCACACCCTCCTTGCTCCCCTTTCAGCAGCATTTGGCCCCAGTGGCTGCGTCTTCCCCTGCTTTGATCTTATACTCCTGTCTCCCTTCCTCTTCCTCTGTTCATTCCCGATCTTCTTCAGGAAGTCCTCTTGTTGGTCTTTTCCTTAGATTTTTGTCCTTACACAGGGACCTTCCTTGGTCTTGTTTGCTTCAACTGTCCATACAATCTGACTGGGTCATATCAGCCCTCTCTCGTGAGCTCTGAAGCCACGTGTCCAACAGCCTACCAGACATTTCCACCTGGGTGACCCACTACTCCTCACCATGCAAACAGAACCCCGGATGTCTCCCTGCTGCACCTGCTCCTCTTCCCATATTCTTTTACCTTCCCAAATAATCATGTAATTGCAAAAAAATCAGAAATATGGGTGTCACCTGTGACTCTTTCCTTCCTTCTACTCCTAGCTTCAAATCAGTTAAGTCCTGACAACTTTCTAAATCTCTCTCACATCCACACCTCTTCTCCACTCTTCCTGTCATGGGCCAAGTTCAGGCTCTCATTGCCTATACCAGCTTCCTGATTAACCTCCGTGCCTCTAATTTTACAGCCTTCACATGGCACCAGACAGATCTTTCTTTGTCTGGATGTTCTAACTTTATACTTTTGCTTGGCACATAAGGTTTCTTATCTTCTCACTCAGGCCTGCTTGTTTTGTCTCATTTCCCATTCTCTGCCCTTACACTTCGTATTCTGGTTATACCCAACTCTCTACAGTCCTCCAAGCACGTGTCCCACCTTTACCTCTTGCACCTACTATGTTATCTGCCTTGAGAAGCCAGAGTCTCAGAAGGGAGAGAGAAGTTAAGTTGAGGCTTGCAGGATGTGTCAGAGAGTGCCAGGGCAGCATGAGGTCTCCATGGTTCTTGATCTCAAAGATTCTGTTCTTTATCGGGAGACAGATGTAACTAAGCAATTGCAGTAGTTCGTTATAACTGCTGTATTAGAAATATGTACATACTGCAGGAGGTCCTTGAATATGATAAAAAGGTTTTTCAATTCAACTTAGAAAAAATAATGACACCGACTCATTTGCGTTACCAAACACCTGACTAAGCAGACTCCTCCAAAGCATAAGGTCCAAGGTGGTGTCTCGCATGTGGCAAAATAAATCTAAGTGAAACCAATAAATGGATTAGAAAATTATGAAGCTGGGCCCGGCTAGATAGCTCAGTGGATAAAGAGCTCGCTGGGAAACCACATGGGAGGCCCTGGGTTCGGTTCCCGGGGACCTCTCCTAGCGGGCAGACCGCCTTGAGAATGGAAGCCGCCATGGGCGGGCCGGAGCCGCCGTGGGCAGGGCAAAAAGCTGCCACGGACAGGCAAAAGCCGCCACGGGCAGGGCAG
>PVKH010043538.1:0-10707 GCA_004027955.1 Chaetophractus vellerosus | reverse complement strand
GATCACCTAACCGAATCCTCACACCACCATATAAATTAAGTATTGAGAACAGTTCACAGAATGCAATTAACAGCACTGAAATATATATCTGAATGTGATTAAAAGGAGAAACGTGAAATTGTATATTTTTTAACAGAATAAAAATTTTAAGAAAAATCCATGGAACTGCACTACACAGTGAGTCCTAAGTTAAACCATGGCTTTAGTTAGTAGTCCAGTTATAAAAATGTGCTATTATCTATTGAAACAAATATTCCTCTCCAATGCAAGGTGTTCGTGGTGGGGTGGTGTATGGGAATCCGGTATTTTATGCAGAATTGTTCTGTAAACCCAGACAAGGAAATGCAACCTAGAAAATTTTATTTTCTTGCCCTGCATCATTCAGGTATAGACAAACTCCAAACCTAAGTTAGTTTGATCCAAAAAGTATTGGTTTTGCTTTCTAAGAGGGTTAGAATCCCCTCTCCTGCTTATGATTCCTTGGCCAGTGCCAAGTCATGGGCCAAAGTGATAAAGAAAGAAGAGGCCAAAGGCTGTATTTCAGGATACTCGGTCCATTAAAAAAACTAACGTAGGTCAAAAATGTATTGCTAAGTATGGGAGCCCTGTCTGATAACATGCATGTCTGTTTTGTAAGTTCACAACTTTCACTGTACACTTATTGTTCATGTATGTTCATGTATGAATGATAAACTTCAATTTTAAAAGTTTAAAAATGTATTGCTAAATTAGATGCATCCACCTGCATTTTCAAACACAAATTATTTAGGGTACATTAATGGATAAGAAAATAAGTATGTCCCAATTTCTCTACAAAACACTACTGGCCAATAAATTAACATTATAAAGCCAGTTGTGGGCTCCATTTCTTCACCCAACCTAACTGGTGTTTTTTGTTTTTTATTTCAAATTAGAGCTACTCTCCAAAATGATGAATTTGAAATTCTAGCCCCAAATAAGTAATAGAACTTTTGCTCTTCTTTATGATAGTGGAACATCATTTTGCAGTGCACTATGTAGAACTACTTTTATGGACTTATTTCTAAAAATCAGCCTGCTTTTCTCAGATTTTTTTGTACCTGCTTTTACTAGAACTTAATTACACTACTAAATTTCTCTTTGTTCCCTACATTTTAAAAAGAAAGCATAATTTATTCTCAATAAAACTTTGCCAGGGTAATAACCACTTAGCATACAAATGATTTTAGTATTGATATAGATAAGTTTCTCTAAATAAATAATTTCCCTGCCCAGCACTTTAATATGGCGCATTTGCATTTCCTCCATAGAAGGATAATGTGCCAAGCATACCTATTAAATGATGTTTTTATAATGCAAGGATTTCCATTATAAAAACCTGTGAGATACAACCTAATACATTTGAAGAATTGACACCCTTATATTGTAAATGGGGTAAGTTCTAATTACTGTTTAACTTCTTGGATGAAAATCTTTGGCGCATATCATATAACACTGACTCTGAAATTATGCAATTATCAATATTTAGCTATTCCTTTTGAAGCTGCAATGGGTTAATTTGTTTGGCTCAAAAAATACTCAACCAGTACTCAGAAAAAAAGTGCTTTAAGTTTGGAAAGTTTAAAAAGTGGGCATTAATAGACTAAACTAATCTATAGTTTGCCATATTCAAGTGAATGCTTCAACACTGAGCCATTTTTTTAAAAAAGGTATAGTCTATGGAAAGTAACTGTTTGAGGTGTGATTTTCTTTTAGAATTCCATTAAAAAGGTCATATATGAATAAGTAATGTTGGGACATGGTGCTATGATCTTTATTCAAATCAATTATGGAAAGTAAGAAATTTCTTGTCTTAAAAATTGATGTGTTCCTAGAATTTATTAACTCTTGTCTAAACTATGCCTTTCATTAATAATATAAATTTCAGGAAATTATGCTGCCAATTATATTTCTAGGGTAGATGTTCCTGTTTTTTAATTTTTTAATGGGGTGATTTACTTATGAATTTGTACTGAATTTTTTGGTATTATTTGACTCTATTAAAAAATAGCTAACATTTATTTAGCATTTTCTGTAAGCAAGACACTAGGTTAAATGCTTTCCATGAATTATCTTATTTCGTCACAAGCCCCCCAACGAAGAAGATATTCTTCTCTAACAGATAAAGAAATGAAAACAGAATGATGAAATAATTTGAGCACAATCGGTTAATAAAACAGCACTGGTACCATAATTCAAATGGAAAAACGGAAAATGTGATACTTTCTATAGTTTTCTTCATTTCATGAATAATCACTGTTTCAACTGCACCTGATTAGGTGTCTCATTACAGTGTGTTAAACAAGAGTTTAAACCAGCACTGATAAACTAACACTCCTAAACTTGAACTTTGTCCCAAAGATTTCTTATATTCCTGTTACTAAATGGAATATAAACATCCGTTTAATAGTGCTCAATCCTAATTATTACTTTGGTCTGTTTTTCAAAATACCTTGTGAGACATTGATGTTGAAAAGCCCTAGTGACAAATTCAGTATTTATGCAAGAGAATGAAATTCTTTGTATGACTCTAGTTATGATTTACATGGCTATAGCTTTTAGAATCTGATCAGCAAAAGGAAAATCTTGATTATTTCATACATTATGTATTTATTAAAATTTTTTAAACCAGTTAATAGAACACACATAGACTTTTACTGAATTAACAAAGTACCCATTGGGCATGATACTTTTTAACAGTGGGAAATTTTATCCTGACGTATATAGCTCTTCATGTGCAGTAATTTGTCCTTTGTGTTAAAAAAAAAAAAAAAAAGATAAATTTTGCTGACAGTGTTATTTTATTTTATTTTATTTTATTTTTTTGCACAGATGTCCTCTTCATGAGCAGGACTTAACTTGAGATGACTCAAAGCAATTTCAAGAAATGTAGGTTAGAAAGAAGAGTTTAATACATCCTGGAGAGAGAAAACTCCCTAGTTTCACTTTTATAAGTTTGGGGGAAGATGAGTTGCTAATAATGATCAAGAAAAAAAAAATCATTCTGTCTAAATTATGGCATGGTAGATCTTCAGCTTGAATATCCAGATATCTTAAGAAAGAGAAGGAAAGATAGGGAAAGAGATGGGCAATTAATATGATTAGAAGTACAGAAGGAATTTTAGTAGGTAGAGAGATTAAAACCTCAAATCATAAGAGTATTTTCATTTTTTTAAGATCTAAGAGAAATATGATGAGAAATGAAAAAACATGAAAACATACAGAAAGGAGATCAAATAGAGCCATCAGACTTAAGTATAGATATAATGCAGGAATCCATTGAAATTAAAGGCCACAAAATATAAATGAATGAAACATTTAATATGAATGATGATGACAAGAAATATAAATGTAGAAGGGTCTTATTTCATTTTTGCTGGAATCCCCAATATAACATCCCTCAACAAATGGTCACCTTTCCTCTTGAATTTCCTTCATCACATGGAACTCTCAATATTGCAACTGATGCCAGTTTTGAACAGCTTAACTGAAAATAAAATCCTTTTTTATATATAACCAAAATCTGGTTTCCTATAACTTTTCCACTTTCTTCTCTCTGCTGCCGGGGCTATGTGGGGTTATCACTCAAATGCTTTCCTTACATACAGGCCTCTCTTTATTTCGTGGTTTCCATGCATGAAATTCTTGATGTATATTCTTCTCGTGCATCCTTTTTTTTTCAATTTATTGATTTTGAACAAGGTATACATTTTCTTTGCCGTATTCCAAATATACCGACTTGGTCTTAATCACTTCCTCATGTTGACACTTTAAGACAACGTTTATTTACTATGCTTTGCCTCTCTTTGTTTCCCCTGTTCTCTGTCACTTTCTCCAAAATCCTCATGCATAGTTTGAAATTTGGCTACTTCTTATCATACAAGTTTGCATTTCAAATCCCATGCCATATCCTAGATGCATAGGAATGTCACTTTCTTTCAAATGTGTAAAAATTACTAACTTTTGATAGTCCTTCATAATCTAAGTTTTAAGTTTGGCATAAGTGGTACTATTTGACATCAAAGCCGCCCATACATCTGTAATAAATTTAGGTCATTTGCCTTCACAGAATGACACGTAGATAACTGTTTGGGTCTGAAAGCTAAATATCATCCTGGCAGAACACTGAGTCAACACTTCAATGGACATGCTAACACCTTGATTGTTTTTCTACCCTCTTGCTTATTAACATTTTGTCGGACAGGGCACAGCCCAGCCAGCTGGATTAAGTGACATGTGTCATGTTACCAAAGAAAAGTGTTGACTGTATAAGATTTCTCTAGCATACAGCTTCTTAAAAAAAATCACACGGAGTAATCTTTCACTCTTCTGCCCCTTGTACCCCTACATTCAAACACTCACTGTCTTGGTTTTCCAGGCTGCTATGACAAATACCACACAATGGGTTGGCTTAAACAATGGAAATTTATTGGCTCACGATTTTGGATTAGAAGCTTTGCATCACAGGGTCAAGTACATGACTGGATAATTAGAGAGAAACCAAGGTCTTGTCCCACTCTTCCATTGTAAGGAAACCCAATTGCCCAATTCCATCTCATGCCTGAGCTGCAGAAATCAATATTTTATAGATTTTATTACCTTCTTGTAAACATGGGCAAAATCAATGAGATTTCCATACCCTTGTGTGAGGAACGCTGAACTTGATGCTATTGATAATGAGTCCTTTTACAGAAATGCTGCGTAAATACAGGGTGTCCCTACCACATTTATGCTATAATGAGGCATTTATGCAAACAACCTCCACACAGCTAGCTGAACTGCCTGGGGCAAAATAACGTTCAACCTTCAAGTTTAATAACTGCGTAAACTTGGAACTGATAGGAAGCTTTCTGCTCCAGTTTTGAAGTGCCTAATTAAGTACTTTCAAGGAGCTGCTTTTTTTTTTTTTTTTAGCCCCATCCCTTTGCAACACATTTCTGGTTAGTGTCAGAGAATTGATGGCTGTCTTGACATTTCATTGTTACAGAACATTCTGCAATTTTTGTATTCCTTAGTGCAATACCTGTGTTCCTTTGAAATAATCTGTGAGATTTCATATAAGCATTGCTCTTGTTCTTTTCAATTTTCATTCTAAGTGTATTAGAATGTGCTTGCAAGCTTAGGTGTATCTCACTTTAATAAATATGCTCCAGGTACATAGTGCGTAAATCGAATTTGAACAAATTGAATCATATATTTAAATGCCCGAGGGGCGCTCATTTTAGGAAATAAATCATATTCTGAATTTTAAGTAAAATTTTATCCTCTAATTTTTCTTTTCTGATAGTCCATGTTTTCACTTGGTTTACTTTATTTAGGGAAGGCTTTTATCAAATTATTTAATTCCCTGAGGAATTGTAAAATGGAAGCAGTTAGAACCTCCTTCTTAGTGACCCTTGTGGTTACATCATTACGGACATAACTAATTGACTACAGCTGAACATACATAGTTAAAACTTAAACCAATTACAGTGCTTTATTGCAAGCATAAGAAAGTTATGGGGAGGGTGATGGAATTGGCTTATTAGAGTTTAAAGTTATGTAAGAATTTTTCTGAAGCATTAATGGTCTGCTAGCCAATTTTGTCAACCATTAATATTAAAAGAAACTTCTCTTTAAAAATTTTTTTTAACTTATAGGACAGTTGCAAAAACAATACAAAACCAATACAGAGAACTCTAATATACCCACCTCCAGATACACAGATCCACCAATTTTTACATTTTTACATTTTGCCACATTTTCCACATCATTCTATCTACTATCTCTTGATAAAAGAAACTCCTTTTAAAAGTAATCTGTGGGAAGTGGATGTGGCTCAAGCAGTTGGGCTCCTGTCTACCATATAGGAGGTCCAGGGTTCAATTCCCAGAGCCTCCTGGGGAAGGCAAGCTGGCCCATGCAGCGAGCTGGCCCAAGTGGAGAGCTGGCCCACATGGCGTGCCGGCCCACACAGAGTGCTGGCCTGTGTGGAGAGCTGGTGCAGCAAGATGACACAACAAAAAGAGACACAGAAGAGAGACAATAAGAGATGCAGCAGAGCAGGGAGCTGAGGTGGCGCAAGAGATTGAGCACCTCTCTCCTAACCAATAAAGTCCCAGGATTGGTTCCCGGTGCCACCTAAAGAGAAACAAGCAGAAACAGAAGAACACACAGCAAATGGACACAGATAGCAGACAGCAAATGCAAAAGAAAGGGGGCGGGGTGGGGGAGATAAATTAATTAATTAAAAAAATAAATAAAAGTAGTCTGTGATATCCAAATGTTATGGACTTTTTAGGATTATTATCATCCATTGTAAGAATGAATAAGGGGCCAGCTGTAGCCCGGTGGATAGGGTGCCGGTTTACCACATGGGAGGCCCCGGGTTCGGTTCCCGGGGCCTCTTCGAGCGGGCAGACCGCCTTGAGAAGGCAAGCTGCCACGGGTGGGGCAAAGCCACCATGGGCAGGGCAAGCCGTCCGCGAGCAGGCAAGGCCTCCACGCAGTGAGCTGACTCGGCAGGTTGCCGCAACAGGGGGAGACAGGCAGATGCGGAAGAACGCAAAAATGAACACAGCAAAAGAGCAAGCAGAAAGGGGGTAATATGTAACAAACAAACAAACAAAAAAAAGAATGAATAAATCAACCAAATCTCTTACTGATAAATAAGAACCTTTGATCTCATAGAAACCATATTAAATGAATGCCTACTCTTTGCTGGGTTCAGAGATACATGGATAAACAAGACATAGGCTGTGATCTCCACATCCCAGGATGAGTCCTATTATAAAGTGCAGGTGATGATTCACTTTATCTGGCCCAGTGGGAAAAAAAAAAAAATATATATATATATATATGTATTATATACTTCAATTGATATTAAAATTGTCCAGAGGTAAAGGGTTATATGCTTTGCAGACAATAAGTGTTTCTTAGTTAATCAGAAAAACATTCTAAGAGTCATGGATTCTCAATTGATATTTACTGCTCTTGAGGTATACATGATGAATGGAGGGAATTAGCCCATGATTCCTAACTTAAGGGATAGTTTGGGTGAAAGGTTATAGGTTATAGGTGGTAGAGAAAACAACGAGGACAGGATTGAAGAAAGCAAATCAAGTTGACTTGAGTTGAAAATAAAAATAAAACAAGGGTGCAATTTTTTTATTTCAGAATCTCTAAAATTCACAAACACTGTATACTCACCAAGCAACAACTCTCTCTTCCTCTCTTCCCCCATCTCCACTTAATCTCTAATCTATTTTCTGTCTCCATGAACTTTCTATTTCTAGATATTTTATATAAGTGGACTCATACAGTATTTGTCCTTAGGTGCCTTGCTTATTTCACCCAGCATAATGTTTCCAAGGTTCTTCCATGTTGTAGCATGTGTTAGAACACTGATCCTTTAGATGGCTGAATAATATGCCATTCAGATGGAATATGTATCGTGTTTTCTTTATCCATTCATCTTTTGATGGGCACTTGTGTTATTTCCCACTTTTGGCTGTTGTAAATAATGCTGGTATGAACATTGGTGTCTAAGTTTCTGTCTGGGACCTTGTTTTCAATTTCTTTAGATTTATACCTAGGGTTGCAATTGCTGGGTCATATGGTAATTCTACAATCAAGGAAACTCCAAATTGTTTACCATGCAGTTGCTTCATTTTACATTCCCACCAACAATGCATAAGGCTTCCAATTTCTCCACATCCTCACCAACACTTGTCATCTTCCTTTTTTAAAAATAATATCCACACTTGTGGTTGTGAAGCGATAGCTTATTGAGGTTTTAATTTGCATTTCCCTAGTGGCTATTGATGTTGAACATCATTTCATGTGCTTATTGGTCATTTGTATATCTTTTTATGGAAAACATCTGTTCAAGTCCTTTGCCCATTTTTAATTGGGTGGTTTGTCTTTTTGTTGTTGAGTTGTAGAAGTTTTTTATATATTCTTATCAGTTATATGATCTGAAACTATTTTATCCCATTCTGTTGGTTGTCTTTTTCTTGGTAATTTCCTTTGATGCACAAAAGTTTTTACTTTTGATGAAGTTAAATTTATCTATTGTTTCTTTTGTTGCTTGTGCCTTTGGTGTCTTATCTAAGAATCCATTGGCAAATCCCAGGTCATGAAGATTTCCTCCCATGTTACCTTCTAAGAATTCTATAGTTTTAGCTCTTATATTTAGGCCTTCTAACTGTTTGAGTTCATTTTTGTATATGGTGTAAGGTAGAGATTCAACTTCCTTCTTTTGCATGTGGAAATCCAGTTTTCCCAGCACCATTTGTTAAAGAGAACAGTCTTTCCCCACTGCACAAAACTTGGCACAAGGGCATGATTTTATAGAGAAATCACCTCCTATATACATTTAACTTACTCAGATACAACTAGGATCAGATAGTGCAGATCTTGCCACCTTCCATCCACTCCACATGCTTTTCCTCTTGAGTACATACTCTGGAGTGATAATGAGATTGGAAATAAAAATCTGGTGTCCGTCAGCCAGTTTCAGCTCCTGATTTGCCTCTGGTAGCTAAAAATTATATCATGGCCCCTAAATCTATCCAAACCTTAAACATGAGCCACCTCCTTCCAATGCTGCATAGCCAAAGACACAGCAACCTGTTCTTGGAAAAAGACTGCCTATGCCTATGTGCATTTTTGGCCTAAAGGGCTGACTATGGCACTTTAATCCCCACTCGCCCAAACCCCCCTTCCAACCTGAGCTAACACCACCCTTCTATAGGCTGGGACAACTTCGTGATGGTGCCTGATGTGTTTGCATGGAAGTCTGTATTTTATATATTTGGGATGACAAACCATCAGAGTCAAACCAAAACAATGCGTTTAGAGCACTTTTGGTTGCCTCCTCTAGGACACCTTAAGCCAGAGACTAGGAACAGCAGCCTGGGTATGAAGGAAATAAAAGTCTTTTTGAAAGAAACAACAAGTGAGGCTAGATCTTTGTTCCGGATGTTAATTCTATGACTTACGTCAGAGGCTCATGAGCCTGAACTCAGTAGGGTTTGCTCCACTGCAATGGAGAGGAAGAAAAAGGTCCTGAGACAGGGCTCTTTAAAAATCAACCAGTCTTAACAGTGAATTTAAAATGGGGGTACAAGGAAAATGATGATTAAAAAATGACTACAATTGAAAGAAACCTAGGGGATACTCTAGGAGCTGTATAACATAGTGGTGGTGGGTGATGATTGTGGTTAATAATAGAAAAACAAGAAGGTTCCTCTATTATAAGGTGTTAAGAATATGAAGATACATGGGGAAAACACAACTAATGTAACATATAAACTATAGTTAACAGTAACATTGTAATATTTTTACAGCAATGGCAAAGAAGGTAATTATGGATGCTAAGGGTTAATAATGGGAGGGAATAAGGGGGTATGGGATTTTTCCTTTTGGAGTAATGAAAACATTCTGAAATGGACTGAGCTGGTGACAGCACAACTCTGTGATGAAACTGGGAGCCACTGAGTGGCTGGATTTGGATGGATTGTACAAGGCAGGGGACCATATAACACAGTGAACCCCTGTGGTGAATGATGGACTGTGGTTATCAGTACAAATATTAGAACGTTCTCTCATGAGCTATAACAAATAAACAACACTAATACATGGTGTTAATAGTAGCATGATTTGTGGGAAAAAATACACCAAATATAAGCTATGGACTATAGATAGCAGTAATATTATGAGGATATTCTTTCACCATTTGTAACAAAAGTGTCACAACAACATAAGGTGCTGGTGGTAGGGTGATATATGGGAATCCTGTACGGAATGCATGATTGTTTTTTAAAAATTTGAAATTAATTTTTTTAAAAAATAAAAGAAATGGCTGCAAAAAGCTTCAGTGTTAGGATAGGGTTGTCATTTCAGAAATTAGAGAACACAGAAAAAAATAAGATGGTGGGTAGGGGCAGGATGTTGAGTTGCGTCTTAGTCATGGGGAGTTTGAGATGCTGCTAGAACTCCCACATGAATATGTTCAGAAGGGTGGGCTCTCCATGCTTGCCCTTTCTACCTGGTGGACTTCACCTTCTGCCTCTCCATGTCATCTACAGAAGGAATGGTTGAAGCTTCAGGATGGATGAGAATGCCAAGGTTAGAGCATGTCATGTGAGAAAGTGGTAAAATCAGAATTTGGGAGAAGGCCAACACTAAGATATCATGAAGAGAAAAATGACTTCAGGAAGCAATCATCTGGAGCATTATAGAATTATTCTTTAGGGACCAGTCAAACTGTCTAGGAAGCTAGCATCACAATCTAACCCACACTTGTGATAGCATCGCCTTTGAATACGGAACCCCTGCCCCTACTGGGGACAAGTAAATGAGGTTGTTGAGTGACACCGGTACTGTGGCTTCAACTAAGTCCTCAGATCCAGGGGCCACTCAGTTGCTGGAGCTACAAAGACTTTAGCCTCAAGGAAGAAACCAGAGGAAGGATTTCTATCCAGACAGAGAGGGCTGACCACCCAGGGCTTCCAAGAAATCAGAATGGCCATGAAAGAAGTGGCAGTTTTGAAGTTTCGAAAGAAACTTTCTAGCGGAAAAGGGAGGCAAGACATAAATTAGATAACCTGACCTTCAAAATACTCAGCTGGGCAGAAGGAAACAAGGTCATGGGAACGACATTGCATTGATGTTCGTGTTTGCCTGTTTATTTTTCTTAACCTATGG
>PVKH010043537.1:0-10702 GCA_004027955.1 Chaetophractus vellerosus | reverse complement strand
GGGGGGGGAATGTGAAATAAAAATAAATAAATAAATAAATTTTAAAAAATAAAAATTATTAAAAAAAAATAAGGGTACTATAAAAAACTGTGTATCAATAAGTTAAATAACCTAGATGAAATAGACAAATTCCTAGAAACACACAAATTACCAACACTGACTCAAGAAGAAATAGAAGATCTCAACAGACCAATAACAAGTAAAGAAATTGAATCAGTAATCAAAAATCTCCCCAAAAAGAAAAGCCCAGGACCAGACAGCATCACTGGTGATTTTCAAAGAATTAACACCAATCTTGCTCAAACTTTTCCAAAGGATGTCAAGTTAACTCAACAGGGAAAAACAGTCTCTTCAACAAATGGTGCTAAAAGAAATGGATAGCCATATGCAAAAGAATGAACATGGACTTCTACCTCATCCAAAATATAAAAATGAATCAAAAGGTATCAGACTGAATTGTAAGAACCAAAACTAAAAAATTCCGAGTATAATTATTATAACAGAATAACAGTTTTTTTCCATTGGTAACAAAAGAATCTCACTAATGCAAAATGCTTAAAAAAAAAAAAAAAAGGAAAACTGTGTGTGTGTGAAGGAGATATACAGGAACTCTGTACTTTCTGCATCTTTCTGTAAATCTATGACTGCTCGAAAGCAAAACAAAACAAAATTACCACAGGACTGTACTACACAAACAGTGAAACCTATAGTAAACAATGGACTACAGTTAATAATACAATCATAAAAAATGTTCTTCCATGAATTGTAACAAATATGGGAACTACATTTTATGCATGATTTTTCTGTAAACAAACAAAAAAGTAAATTCCCCACTATTCCTCCTAGCTGCATATCCTCATACCTGTGTTCTCTAGTTCCATTAGTAGTAGTACCTCTTCTCAGTAATAAGGATTTTAACATTCACGATCCTGATTCTTCCCTTTCTCCTTCCCTACATCCACTCACTAGTCTTGTTGATTCCAACTCTAAAAGAGGTAAGCAATCTATTTTTCTCCATTTCTTGAGAAACTACTTTAAATCAGGTCCTAACTCTAAACCTAGGTTCCCAACTACCCTCCTTAACTCCAATTAGTCTAGACCCATGGTTCTCAAGCAGAGATGATTCTGTTCCCTAGAAGACCAATGTCATGATGGGCATGTGGATGCTACTAGCATCTAGTGGGCCAAGGATGCTGCTAAACATCCCTCAACCCACAGGGGCAGCTCCCCCACCAACAAAGAATTATCTGGCCCAAAATGTCTAAAGTGCTGAGGCTGAAAAACCATGGTCTAGACAGTGAGCTGCTTAACAGCAAAATCCATCTTGCATCTCTTACTTGCAAAATACCTGAGATATAACTGATACTCAAGTATTTAACAGAATTCATTTTACATTTAACTCACACTCCCTGCTCGTTCTTACTTTCCTGTTTTTAATTCCTGTGCTGAGTTCTCTGGAATGAGCTTGCACCCCTAATAATGTCCACCATACATCTAGGAAGAAGTAATTTTTTTCCCTGAATTTCCATAACCTTATTACTTTTTGATCCTGTATAGTATGTATGTCATAGATGACTAATTCATCTTTGAATCTATAGCTTTACATTTTGTCTATCAAACAAGTGATCAAAACACCATATGTCAGTGAATCTAAAAATTAATTTGCTACTCACAAATACTCCAATTCTCTTCTCCTTCACTGACCCCTCCGAAATTAGGTTTATATATGTACCTTGCTCTAGCTAACTGAAATTTGAGAAGTGATATAAGTCTCTGGCGAGGAAGGGGAAGGAGAGCTGGAAAAACAATGTGCTGTGATCTACAACTATACAGAACAATATGGATGAATCGCACAAACATAAATTAAGTGGAGGGAAAATGTATGAGACGTAATCATACAAAACTGCATTTATGGAAGTCAAAAATGGCCAATTATTGACAATTTCACATGGGACAACCTAAAACATACTCTATGACTCCATTTATATAAATAACAAAAACTGGAAAAATGAATCTATAATGTAGAAGTCAGGTCAGTTTTCCCTCTTGAGTTGGAGATACGATGATAGTGACTGGAGGAAGCAAGAGGGCAGTCTTTGTGGCACTGGTGCAGATGATATTCTGTTTCTGGATCTGGGTTGCTGGTTGTTTTCAATTTGTAAAGATTCATCAAGATGAACATTTAAGACATATACACTTTTTCTAAAGTATATTATACTTAATAAAGAGCTTAAAGTTAAAACAAACAAACAAAACAGTGTGCTATTCACTGCATTTCCTCCCAACTGTTGTGGTGACTGTGGAAGGAAGCTTAAGTTTAGATCAAAGCCCTCCAACGACTGCACCAAGCAGTGCCCTTCTGCTTACCCACACTAGACATACAGAAGGAGTGAGGCAATGGAGTACAAAGCCCTCAATCTCCCATGCCCTCGTACTATTCATGAAGCCTTAGTTAAACTAACATTTTAAGTTATTTGTTAATGCATTATAACCTTGCTTATCCAGATTCACAAGCAGCAAAAGGTGAATCATTTTGTGTACCACTAAGGAAAAATACTACCAATTAAGTATCACAAGTATCACTGATTGTACAATACATCCTGATTTCAGAGATCTACAATATGGAAAATTATAAGACCTGGAATCAATGAAATATGGTATATTTGGCAAATGAATGAATGTGGAGATAAACAGTTTTCCAAAAGTTATTTTCATTCATTTTCAAAAGAAACAATATGAACTAAATATGCAAGAAAAACTCTGAGCCACCTTGATCCACAGTAGAACATGCAAATAAATGTGACAAGAGAAAGAACATAAAGACTGTAGGTCTAAACTTCAAAATAAAATTTATGAAATGCTCATTTTTTTACAACAGCTATAGGAAATTCTATGGAACCTCTTCAAAAAGGCCTTGAGCAGAAGATGTGGCTCAAGTGGGTGAATAAGCACCTGCTTCCCACATGGGAGGTCCCAGGTTTGGTTCCCTGTGCCTCCTAAAAACAACAAGCAAACTAATGGAAAAAAAAAAAACAACTCTGGGGAGGTGATGCGGCTCAGTGGTTGAGTACCAGCTTCCCACATATGAGGTCTTGGTACCTCAAAAAAAAAAAAGGTCTTGAGAAGACAAAGGCCCTATTTTCTTTGACATGCATGATCTCTTGCAATAAATGACTGCTTCAGGTGTTTTGGCTTTTAGGTCTTAGGTATGGAACCTGCTTTTCAATCTTAAAAACCAGTTTGTACTCTTTTTGTATCCCATAATGTTCTATCTTTATGACTACCCTTATTTTATGTAAAAATGGCTTCCAAATGCACTGAAAATTTGCTTTAATGAGCAGTCTGAAAAACTCCATGAATGTCATAGGTGTTTTCAAGTTCCTGCTTGCTGTAGGAATGTTTAAGTTTTACTGGTGCAATGACAGAATTCATTCACCTACAGAATGAAATTAGGAATATTCCCACATTAATAACGTACTGGTTGAGTTTACTGGTTTTACATTAATTATGATGGAATTTGATGGTGATTTATAGGGTTTTTATATACAAACAGAATTCCTGAAGACAATTATGCTTATATAGTGAGTATATAAATAGTATATAAACAGCTTATAAAGAATATTTAGCATATGTAGTGATTTGAACACCTCTTGCAACTCAGAGAATACCAGGAATTTGACTATCTAAATTTTAAAAATCTATAGCACTACTTAGAAACGAAAAATTTAGGCATGCCAGATTTTCCCTCAAACACTTACCATATGCTACTTCTACTTTTCATAAAATTGTCGTGTAGAGAATTCTGTGAATTCATGATTCCTTTGTTCATTCACTCATTGAACCATTCTATTCATGACACACAGGAAAATAGTGAATACTGAAGATAACATTACTCCTGTATTTAGGAATTCCAATAGTATTGGGGGGAAAAGGTAAACAAATAACTATCATACAAGACTGTATTTAATACTAATGATATGTTATAGGTCAAAAGAGAGTGAATTAGCCTGAAATCTTGAGGGATGAATAAAATTTTCATCTTTCATAAAAGGGAAACAGAGCAGTGAGCAGTACCAATGCTCAAAGTGGATGAAAAGTCATGAGCAGAGAAAAATAACTACCATTTATACTCACAGCAACCAAGTGGAAAAGGTACTTACTATTATATCTCCACATTTCAGAGAAAACTGAGGCTGAGATTAACATGCCCAAGGTGCTAGATATGGACTAGAATGCAGGTCTCTGAATTCACTACATGATTAAATGACAGTATATATCTGAAATGTCAAATCTACATACACTAGAATGGAATACAAGGACACTGTAGCAGTTTGGCAGCTTGATATAGTTATGAATTCTAAAAATAGATATTAGATTATGCTTGTAAACTGGTCTGTTCATCTGTGCATGATTAAGTTATGATTAGGGTATTGACTGGGCCATGTCAGTAGGGCGTTGAGCCCCGCCCCTGGTGGGTGGGTCTCAAAGATAAAAGACATGGCAAAGGACAGAGTTGGGGTTTTGAGTTGGAGTTCTGATGTTGGAGGCTTGAGCTGGAGCCCCGGGAAATAAGAGAGCTTGGTTGTGAGGAAGGAGAGAAGCCTCTGGGAAAAGAGACGAGCTGTTTGCCTGAGAGTCTACAGCTGGCCTTGTGGAAAGAGGGAAAAGGGAAAGCCTAGAGAGTCTCATAGTCTAAACAGAGCCCGGAGAGCAACGGAGGCCCGGGAAGTGAGGAACCCAAGAAGCCTGAACCCTGGCCAACGTCGGCAGCTGTCTTGCTCCAACACGTGGCAACAGACTTTGGTGAAGGAAGAAACTTATGCTTTATGGCCTGGTAACTTTAAGCTTCTACCCAAAATCAATACCCTTTATAAAGACCAACCGATTATTGGTATTTTGCATCAGCAACCCTTTGGCTGACTAACACAGACATGCATACCACTTTTAAGAGTTAGGCTTCCCTGTAAAGGCAATAGAGGATTCAGCCACTAGAAGTGTTGAGAGCAGAGAAATGGTTAATGAAAGAATGGCTTAGACAAGGAAACTGGAAGATATAGTCTAGAAACTTTGTAATAAAAGCTTAACAGCAAATATAACAGAAAGAAAAGAACGGATATGAAACATTTTTTTAACCTTATTTTCTTCCCTTGACTTTATTTATCCCTTATCTGTGTTGTCACAGAATAGGTACAATCCATTTGTATTCCACTTGTACAGTAAAATATTGGTTACCAAACAAAAGTTCATCTAATAATCTGGTCAAGTTAGAGGTAATTAACCAAATTAAAAATATAAATGAATTAACTTTTCAAGCAAGAAGTAAATTACTTAAATAAGGCATTTTGATGGTAGACGTGAGAGGATTTAGAAACTGATTAAAAGGTACAGGGCTCAAGGAGAACAAAAGAGTTAAAGTAAAATCAAATAAAAAAACCTGGGCAACTAGGATAATGGGAATAGAGAAATTAAGGGAAAAATGAGACAGATTTCTATCTCTTTTGTGGATGGAGAAGGGGGGGGGAGTTTATGAATTTATTAGGCAGGCTCTATTTGAAAATATCTCATTAACAATCTTCTGTGACCAGTGCTCAGGAGAGAAGTTAACACTAGCGCTATGTACCTGAGACACTGCTACAAAGAGTCAATCACTCGAGTCACTGGCAGAAGATGGAGGTGTTCCAGGAAGAAAAAAGAAAGATCTTTTCTTCCTTTTAAAAGCTTATAGTGACTTCCTGGATTTTCTCATCTACAGAGAGGTCTGGTAACAGTTCTTATTTCATAAATTTCAAATCCACTAAAATGTTTTACTGTATAATACAGCTAGCTGAGGAATGGAAAACTTGAACTGTTTTTGGCCTAGAGTTTCTGTAACTATGTAAAAATGTCTGTGGGACACACTACAGCAAATGAAAAATTTTTTAAAAACTTCACTGTGCTTCCTATTAACACAGTGATCAAAAGTTAAAAAGATTATATTACATTTCATAGTGGTACAGCTGACAAGCAATCATGTATGATTTTAAAAAGCAAAGATATTCTGTATTAATTTTTAAAATGCTTCCTACCATAGGGCTTATATGAAATTATATCATAAAAACTTTTAAATATGTTAATAATAAACTTTGTTCTGAAGTGACCGAAACACAAATTAAGTTTAGAACGCAACACTATTTAAGTTTGGTACTTAAAAATTTTAATAAAACCAAAAAAGAACCATTGTTTTTCCTTTTTTGATACAAGCTGCTAACAAAAACAAGAGACAAACTCAGAAGGTCCTAAGATTGATTAATTTGTGAGGCAGCTAAATGTCATTTAAGGAAAGAGTACTTAGACAAACTCAGACTTGGAACTCAGATAAACTTGGGTTTAAATACTACCTCTGCCACTTCCTACGTATGTGTCTTTGGGTGAGTTAAAGCTTTTTTGTTTGTTTGTTTGTTTTTTTAATTAATTATTTATTTTTTTATATATCTATATACATTTTTAGGATACATTGATTACACAAATGTTACACAGAGATTCCAGGAGTACCCATATGCCACCCCCGGAGTTAAAGCTTTTGAAATCTCACTTTACTTATCTATGAAACAGTTATTAATAAAACTACTTACCTCAAAATTATAACAAATTAAGTAACATGTATTGTCTAACTGAGCTAGGCATAATGTACAGTACTACATAAATTTCAGCTTTCCTTAAATATGCAATCAATAATGTGATTTCCAAATTCTAAGTATTAAAACCTCATTTATGAAAAATTACAAACAAGATGGCAGAAATGGTAACATGACAAATGTTAGTTCAAAAATATCACTTTCAAATCCTCTCCAATTCTGACCCAACAACCTCCTCCCCAAAGATAAAAAGAACATTTAGGTAACCAAAGTAACAAGAATGTTAAAAATTTCATTCAACTAGTTATTTACATTTAGCCAAAAAGTCTGACCAATGTTTTTCTCAAACTAGTAAATATAGAAATACAATTTTTATGTAAAATACCTACAGAATATTCTTACAAAACTCAAAAACAAAACAAAAATACCAAATTCCTTCAATTTAGAATTTTCATTCATCTACTCATAAAACATTGTGCTAGGAAATATTAGAGAATAAAAGCCCTCCCCCCGCCCTACAGATTTTAGTTCCCTAGGAGTGAAGTTTGGAAAAAGTGGTATTTTAGGTCTCTACAACACATGGCAGGTCTGTATTAACTCCCACGCTGAATACTCTTCTCCTCAGCTAGATTCCTAGCCACTTAAGCTACTAATCATCAATTAAGAACAGTGGAATAAAAACATTAAATCTCTTTTCAAAAAGCCTTTTAGCTCTACTTAATTTTAAATATATGTTTATGTGTGCATTTTCAGTTACCAACTCATGATTATTTAAAATACACATGTGAATAATACACAGCAACTTCTGTGGATACAGAGACCTGCCTACCACGATGGTGGATTATCTTGTTGCTCTCCCCATTCTGTTGTTTGACCATCGCTTCCACCAGAGCACAGAGAAAAAAAGATTTCCAAAAATGAAGATGAGGCAGACTTCTGCACATTCACACCAGCAAGAGGACAGGTCATTACATTTCGGTGCAAGAACACAGGATATGAAAACACTTGGGGTAGAGATCCAAATGAAAATATCCTTCGGATTACACTAGGATTTCTTAAACACCATAATGTAACTGAACGTGTTTTCTACATGGCCAGACTGCCTTGGAACTTAAAAATGAAGCACTCCCATTGATTGTACACTTTGGATGGACTGATTGTATGGTTTATGAATATATTTCAATAAAGACGATTTAAAATAAAATAAAGCACAGGTATAAGTGGGCATTTCGAACATTATAACTACCTTATTCATATGCTATGTCGGCTACTTCTAGGTTTGAGAATCGTCAAAAGTTTTCCCCTCACTTTGGGGAATGGGGCCTCACAGTAGCCAAAGGAAAGAGGGAATAAGAGAATTGGTTCAATAATCAGATTTCTTATTTTAGATGCCTGGGAACTTAGTCGCTCATTCAGTTCCCTTTCTGTCACACATTTAAGATACAGTAGAAAGAGTTGCACAATCTGCCCCCTCCCCCCCCCGGAAGAAATACCAGAAGGAAAATGGGGTGCCAGTAGATCAGCCCCCAGGAGGGCTGTTGCCAAACCTGGCGAAAGAACAACTATGGAGGGGAAGGAGGCCTACAGCTAAAGCCAAACAAACAACCCCCAAAAAACAAGCAAACAAACCTCCACGGGGAAAGGGAAAAAAATACAGAGGACCAAGAAAGGAAGCATTTGCTTTGAGGAGCAAAGAGAAGGGAGGTTTACTTCCTAAGCGATTTTTCCCCGTTATCCCTCACTCCACGCCACACTCCCAGGCCAGGCTGTAGGGCTGGGCACTGCCGTTGCACCGCTCCCAGGCGCGGACTCAGACCCCTTTGCAGACCCGAGACGAGCCCCGCAGCTTCCACCTATGCCCGCAGCCCGGGCGGCCCAGGGCGGAGGGCGAGGGTCCCCGGTGGCACCGCCCTCCGCAGGCAGTGCTGGCGCCGCAGGCACCCGCTTCCTATTTTCGGAGCACACACCCTACAAGGAGCGAAGTGAGCAGGCCGGGCAGAGACCTGCCCCCCGCGTGGGGCCTCCAGTGACTGACGCCAACAGGCACTTGAGCGCAGTGGGGAAAAAGGGGAGGATGGGCACAGACCGATGGCCAATGCCCTCCCACAGTCGCCAGACTTCAGACTGACACGCCAGGCCTCTGCTGGCTCCAGGAGGGATGGGCTCCGTCACCCCGCGGGTCTTACCTTCTCTTCGTCAGACAACTGCTCCTCCAGATCCGCCATCTTCCTTCTGGCGACAAACCGCGGCAGCGGCAGCGCCGGCAGCGGCCACCTGACTTCCCCCTTTCGGTGCAGTCCTCCGCGCCACGCGCCCCCGCCAAGGGAGGGGCCCGGCGTCTAGGCCGCTGCGCACGCGCCCCTAGAACCCCGCCTCCCTTAACCCGGCTCGCGGCCTCGGAGCGCAGCTGCGCGCATGCGCGGGCGCTTTGGAGTCGCGGGAGGGGCAAAGAGTCGCGTCCGCCGCCTGCTGCAGGCTTGTCTGCTTTGTGAGTACCGCCTTCTTTTCCCATCAGTGAGCATATGGACCCATCCTGCAACGAGTACATTTTGAGCCTTTGATTATGTTCCCAACAAATGCTGAACTCTGCCAGCTAAAATATGAAATAGCGTACGAAATAAAGCTTTTTAAACATTCTTTTAAAAAACTATTAGTTTCAATTAAAATATATACACACACAACTCAGTCCATAATTGGAAGGTTGCTCCCGATATTATTCATTCAACAAATATATATTGGTCCTTTATTGTGTGCCAGGCACTGTGTAAATCTCTAAGTATATAAAATGTTGCGCAAAAACAGAGAAGGCCATATTCTCAAGAATATCACTGTCTATTCATTAAACATATATATGTTAGGCTTCTGGGAAGACACTGTATTGTTGCATGGGAATACAAAGTTATGTTAAACATGGATCCTACACTCCTCAATAGGCTTACCAGATTAAATACAGAACAACCAGTACATTTGAATTTCAGATAAACAACGAACATTTCAAAAGTAAAAGTATATCCCATGAAGTATTTGAGACATACCCTAAGAAGTTATTCATGGTTTTTTCTGAAATTCAATTTTTATTGGGCATCCTCTATTTGCTTAATCTGGCAACCCTACTCCTGAAGTTTCAAGTTTAGCAGGAGAGTGAGGATGGACTCAAATAATACCAGGTAGAAAACAAGAGCTACACATAAAATCCTATGGAGGATTCTAAATAAATCACTTCTGGTAGAGGGCAATATTAGGTATTGTACCATAGAGATAGTAATTTTGCTAGAAGATACACCTTAAAGGCTGAAGAGAATTAAAACTTGGAGTGTAGGGAGGAAAGATTCAAAATAGAAGGGACAGAATAAGCAAAGACAAAGAAATAAGGGAATCCAAAGTAAGCTGGGGAATTAGTAAGTAGCTCTGGGTAACTGGGAATTCAGTATACTTACAGAAACTTGGAACAAATAAGACAGGAAAGGAGGCTTTTGCTAAAGGGTTGATCGTTGTGTTGCCTATTAGCAGTTCCTCTCAAACTCTATCTGTGAATCAACTGGGAATGTTGAAATCTCCAATCAGATGGAACTGGAGATTTTACATTTCTAACAAGCTTCTAGGTCATATCAATGTTGCTTTTCTGTAGGCCATACCTTGAGTAGCAACACCTTAGAAATTATATATATATATATATATTTTTTATTATTATTAGAGAAATTGTGAACTTATAAAACAATCATGCATAATGTGCAGAATTCCCATTCAACATCCTTCCACCAACACCTTACATTGTTGTGGAACATTTGTTATGATTATGAAAGAATATGATCAGATTGTTACCACTAACTATGATCTATAGCAGTACAGTTGGTATATTTTTCCATACCTCCCATTATTTGACATTGATGCAAGAATATCACAATATTGCTCTTAGTTACAGTCCATAAGTTACATTAATTGTATTTTTCCCATGCATCTCCATATTCTTACCACCTTGTAATTGCGATGTACATTTGTCCTAGTTCATAGAAGAACATTCTTGTATTTGTTCTTTTTTTTTTAAAGATTTATTTTTTATTTATTACATATCCCCCCCTTTCTGCTTG
>PVKH010043536.1:0-10721 GCA_004027955.1 Chaetophractus vellerosus | reverse complement strand
GCTGATTTACAGACGAATAAACTATGCAGAATTTTGTTCCAAATTTAAGCTAATTCAGGATGCTCTCAATCTGCCTTGTCCAAAACGGTGTCTGTAACCTAAATGTGGCTACTGAGCACTTGACCTGTGTGGCTAGTCCAAATTGAGGTATGCTGTAATTGTAGAAATACATAGTGGATTTCAAAGACTTGGTGTGATGGATTGAATTGTGAACCCCAGTTTGGACATGACTTTGGTTTAGGTTCTCATTCTTGTGGGTGTAGATCCATTGTAAATACATTCTCTTCAAGATGTTACTTGAGTTAAGGTGCAGGCCAGCTGAAACATGCTGGGCTCTCATCTGGATTACTGGAGTTCTTTATAAGCAGAGTGAAAGTCAGACTAGAGAGAAGCCACTGGGAGCTTCCAGAAGCTGGAAGACACCGGAACCCCACAGAGAAAGGAGAAGATGTCACGATGTACATTGCCATATCACAGACAAACCAAGGAACCCCAAAGATTGCGGCTCAGAAGAGCTCACCCCCGGAGGAAGCAAGCCTTCTAGCCTCTGAAATTGTGCAGATGGAAGACTAAAATGCTTTGTGTGGATAAAAGCAAATGTCTTGTTAATATTTTTATATTGTTATATGTTGAAATGATAATATTTTGGATATATTAGGTTAGATAAAATATATCATTAAAACTAATTTCACCTATTTCCTTTTATTTTTGGTTTGGCGACCAGGAAACTTAAAATTACATAGGTGGCTCACATTGCCGGCTCATCTTATATTTCTATTGAACAGGGCTGTTCTAAATTAACATGCCTCTTGGTCTTTCATTAGCTCTAATGTTTAAATATTTTATACTTTAAAGATGGATTGTGGTTATCTTTCTACAAACCTGTGCAAAGAAATTCTTATTTTTTCCAAAAGAGGTAAATAATGTTTTCAGGCCTTTGGGCCTTTACTCTTACTTGTTCTTTTTGGAATGCCAATATGCCCATGCCTGGCTGCCCAGTGAAAACCCATTCACTTATTTTTCAAGACTTGCCTCAAGTGTTACTTTCTATCATAAGTCATAAGCCTTCCTTCAACTTCCTGCTTTTCCTATTCCAAGGTAGAATTGATCATCCCCTGCCTTTGTCACACTCATAAACCGAATATCCTTCTATCTTAGTAACCAGATCACTCAGTTGCAGTAATTTTCTTACACATCTCTATCTCTCTATTATAAAATGGAAGCTGCTTGAAGGTAACAACCATTTCTTGCGTGTTTTCATGTATCTGATCCCTAGGACAGTGCCTTTTATTATAGTTGGCACTCAGTGAATGCTTGATGAGTGAATGAATTTGGAAAACTGTTAAGTAGTTGATGTTGGTATTAGGAAATTTTCACTTTTTAATACAGAGAAGTAATTTGAATTTCCCTTAGTTTAATCATTGCCAGTGGAGGGGTGGGGGTGCAGATTGCTGAGGAAGAGGGGGTACTTTGAGGGTAATAGGAAGAAAACAAGTAGCTTATGCCTCTTCTCCACTGGGAAAACCTGTGTTAGAAAGCAGAAGAAGACCTTGGGAATAAATCAAGAACCACCATGTAAATAAAATTGACCAACCACAATTTGCTTCTTGAGAACTATAATTTATGTAAAGAGATTTTTTTAAATTTAGGAGCAAGGAAAATGTTCAATATGATTATGGATAACCCAGACTTGTTTGAAAAGTGAGCAATTCCATGTTAGTGGAGGGAAAAGCCCTTGGCTGGATGGGCATTCGATGGAGAGAATGATGAATTGAAACTAATCTCATAGAAAGAACTGTCTGAATCCAAGGCAGTTGGCAAGACATGGAATGTAATTGATAAAGCTTTTATGAGACCAAGTCTTGCTTTCAAGCCACTATGGAGCCTGCATTAAAGAGCCATTAAGGCCTGTGGAATTCTAGGTGGAGAGAGCCAGGCTCAGCCTATGGCCTTCCTGTAGACCCCTTTCAATGCTAGACATCTCCTCTCCTACTGCTCCTCCACCGACCTTGCTAGAAAGACAGGAAAAGCATCCAAGCCCAAGAGGGCTATAGCTGTGCAAACTCTGAGTTCTCCCAGAGTTCTCATTTGAGTGAAATAGTGATGGCATGTTGTCCCTTTGCAGTCTGATTTTCTATAATCACTTATCTGAATGATTTGGATCTCTCAATTGGGTAAATCAGTATTAACAACCATAGACAGTGGGAAATTGTGAAATGAAATGTTATATTTTGTTTCCCTGCATTAGAATTTGTTGTTAATATAGCTTATTTTTTTTAAAGTGTCAGCATATGATTGCTAACTTCCCTAGTTTGGAAGGACTTTTGTTCTTCATTTTTATCTTTTTGTACATTTGATGTTAAATTGTCCTTTCCATGCAAAATTATCGCAACAAAACATGCAGGTTGTTTTAATGGCCTCACTTATAAATAGCTTTATGTCAGTCCCCGATTGGTTGTGGAATTTGACTAGTCTCTGGCTGCCCTAAGTCTGGACTCACTGTTTTGCAGTGTAACTGATTCTTTCTTGTCACTAGGATATTATAGGAATGAGGACATGGCCCACCAATGAACATGTCCCAACAGCCTAAACGAGCTCAGTAGCCCGGCTCTACCCTGGCAAAGTTTCAATTACCAAAATAGTATGCTTCACTTATGTTGGTGGCCTCTGGCCCCTGAGAACCTGCAGGATTCAGAAGAGAGAATTTGTGGTTTATATATCTCAGCTTCAGTTTATATCTCAGTCTGCAGACTGTCCTCCATTTAGAATTAAATTAACTTAAAAAGAGAGTGCAAGTACCTTATTTGAAAATCTGTTCAATTTGCCCGGCAATTTAATTTTCAGCACAGATATGATTTGGTCTCCCTGTTGGATGGTGTCTGTTTTTCATTTGCCGGGTGTTGTTTGCAAGGTCCCAGGACTTCACAGGAGGCTGCCAGTGGAACAACAGCAGACCCTGCGAAGCCAAGCCCCGTGCACATTTTTTAACTTCAGAGCCACAGGATTGGCCTCAGTCTGCTGCAATTGCTCCAGCTTAAAGAAGGAAGGCATGCTTTATGTTCTGCAAAGTGTCTTACACTATTTTTTAAACATTTTGCCTTTGATACAGACCCAAGCACCACACAATTTTCCCCCTTAATTTTTAAACCCACATACACTTCAAGGGAAATTGGATCCATATGTTTCTGATTCATTTACACACAACTCATCAAAATGTTGTTTTAAAAGAGCTAAACTGAAATCCCGCAGGGACTGAGTGGGTTGCAGACTTGGCTGAATGCTCCCCCTTCCCTGATCATGACTTGATGTGGGCAAACCAGCCTGAGTGAAACAGAAACCCTCACACCTCCCAGAATTTGAAAGGAATATGAACAGCACCTTTCTTTGAGGTTCAGCTAGAAGGTAGTGACTTCTTACCCTGCAGTCAGCTTTCATTTGCACAGCTGCCACAGCCTGTGCTTGCTTTCGCCAAGATGGTGTGTAGAAAAGCAACAGGAAAGGGAGATTTTTGCATTGTTTTGGCCAAATTGGAATGATCAGAAAACTTCTAGCGAGGCTATTTATGCATGTTTTTCTGCCTGATTGTGGACTCATAAAAATCATTCAGTTGGCAGGGACCCAGCGCAATCATTCTCCTACTTTCAAACAGCCCTCAAAAACTCCTAGGCAAACAGTGAAGCTAACCTAGTTACTACCACCAGTAAAGTTTCATTGCAAAGGCCAGTTCTTATTTCCTTTCAGGTAACTCTGACCAAAGTTCAACAACTCTTAATGTCAGTAACTTTGTAAAATTTAGACACATATACAAGGTATGTATTCTTTCCCACAACTCAATTCTTGAGGTTCCACTGGTTCTTAGATAAAAATCTGTGAAATTGGTCCATTGTGCTTTTTGGTTCCCAAAAACCATTGACGGGAGCGCTGAGACTGTTAGGGCAGCAGGCAATGGGAAACTTTGAGGTTCGGAATGGTTCCCTTTTGCCTGAGATTATAGGTAGCTCAGTGGGAATGGTGCGGATGAATATCAGCATGTGGACTTCTCTGCAGTGAAAATGTCCAAGGCAATCATGGCATGAAACAAAACAAAACACAAAACAAAACAAAACAGCATCCTTGGTTCCATTCTTCTATTGCAAATACATAAAATACAAATACCAGATGTTTCACGCACCATTGAAAGGTACGCTGGGCGGCTGAAATGCACAAAGGTGAACTAAGCCTCCGACAGAGCTGAACTTGCTAATTGGCAGAGGGGCCCCCAAACACAGCAGTATCTGACTGGCACCCCGAAAGAATGGGTAAACTTTCCAATAGACTTTTTTTTATTAATGTCAATTAATACAACTGCCTGAAATGGTGGGGTCTCATTAGTATCAAGAAAGTTCTGTTAGCTGGCACTAAAATGGCATCAAGCATTCAGCTAAATTCCCACTTTCCCCAGGGGCAACCAGCCTAGCTCAATTTGCCTGGGGGCTTTTGACTCTACAATTTCTTCCAACACTAAACAAGTGAATCCTGGTGGGTTCACAAAACCTGACAGATGTTACTTTACAGAAACATGCCGGCCCAACATCCCTTGAAAACCTTAAATGTATGACATTCTCGCTCTCTCTTCGATCTTTTTCACATTGTTTATTTACTCATTTTACTGAAACTTATACAAAGTACTCTGATGAGCCTGGCCCTAAAATAACATTGTCTGGATATGTCTTTGTTTTTTAACACATTTATTTATTATTGTTTTTTATTTTTCTTTCAGTGAACCAAGTGTTAGAACTATTTAGTGGTCACAGAATATTCCTCTGGGTGATTCTTTTGTGGCATCATATGACTTAAATTTATTACAATGTGTTGGTGTAGCTAAAAGTCAAAGTACAATGGAATGTGTCACAAGGGCATACTTTGTATGGGCTCAAGCAGGCAGCTTTTAAAATCAGCTGAATCACAAAGCAACTGTAGTAGGCATGAATATTTATTCATTTCTAAGTATCCCGGGCCTGGATAAAGCAAATTATTCCTAAAAGATCCTACAGTGATCAGGATATAGTTAGGCATGGGATTTGTGTCTGAAGAATATGACTCATAAAAATATCAGTACCCACAAGATACGTGGTCAAGAGACATGTGTCTGGCTCTGTGCTTAGCACATTATGTACATTATCTTATTCATTCCAGACAAGCCGTGAGTTGGGTATTATCACATCTATTATGCAGTTGATGACCCTGAGTCTCCGAGGAGGTGGGTTATTTGTCCAAGACAACATGGCTAGTTAAGGGAAGAAGATGAATTCAGATTCAAGCTTGACCAATTCCAAAACCTCCAGAAAAAAAAAAATAAAATAAAATAAAATAACCTCAGAAGTAGTAAGCAGTACCAGACGTCCTATTTACTATTTGAAAACATTATATAAGAAAAAAAGGACCTTTTCCAAGATTAGAGATTTGGCTTTTTAGGTGACGACCACATGGTGAATAACCAGGATGCAGCTCAGGAGCTGTGTCCTCTGTGTTGTCCTCCTGATCTCCAGGCAGCACACCCTCTCTCCTTCTTCAGTGCCTTTCATGTGTTGTATCATATGTTCCTGGGTCTTTCTCCTCTAACTACACCCTCCAGGGAAAGGACCATGTTCTAAAGCATTGCCAGTATCTGATGCGGTGCTTGGCATGGAATGGATGCCTCACCTGGTGTCTGGTCCCATCCCTAATTAAGCCAGTGTCATGTTATCCCTGCAGGAGGCACCTCCACTGAAGGAGTTAGAACCACTTGCATCTCTGCTTCCTCCAAAAAAGTAGGAGCCCTTAAATGATGAAGATGGCTAGCATTTATGATGTGCCTGGCACTTTTTATGTGTTTCCTCATGTAATATTCAAATCAACTCTGGCTTATTTAGGGATGGGACCAGGACATCAGGTGAGGCATAGAATTTGGGATAACTTGTAGCCACTGGCCTAAGGTGACCCCACACGTAGGGCACAGTTCTAAGACAGCTTCCAGAAGTAATGCTTTATGGGGAACTCTGGAAAGCGCAGTATGATAAAGTGGATGGTTACCACAGAAGCCATCTACCCATGAGTACTGATGGGTATGAGGCTAGAAACAGAGCTTAGGACCTGGCTGCACATAGTAAACTGTTGAAATCTCTGCCACCCCAGAATATGCACTCAAATGTAGGACAGGAAGAAGTGCTGGGGCAACTAGGAACCCTTGTCTTTCCCACCTGCATCAGCAAAGGGGCTGTGTTGCCAGGCAGGCCATATGTGCCTCTACCATATCAACCACTTCTTCCCCCCTAGCACTGTGAGAGCAAATTATTTGTGGTTTACTTTCTTCTTTTTTTATTGCAGTAAAATGCACATAAAGAGTTACCATTTAACCATTTTAGAGTGTACAATTTAGCGGCATTTAGTATACTCATGACGTTGTACAACCATCACCACTATCTAGTACCAGAACTTTTTCATCACCCCAGGTGGAAACCCCCAACCCATTAGGCACTCATTCCCCATTCTCCCCTCTCCTCTGCCCTTGGCAACCACAAATCTGCTTTCTGTCTCTATGGATTACCCAAGTATGGATTTGTTATATAAATGGAATCATATAATATGAGGCTTTTTGTGTCTGTTTTTTTCCACTTAGCATAATGTTACATTCCCACCAACAATGCATAAGGGTTCCACTTTCTTCATATCCTCACCAATACTTGTTATTTTCCCTTTCTTTGATGATAGCCATCCTATTGGAATGGCTATCCAATATCCCAAAAGGATATTCAGTGACAATATCCTATTGGGCATAAAATGGTATCTCATTATAGTTTTGATTTGCATTTCCCTAATGACTAATGATGTTGAGCCTTTTTTCATATATTTGTTGGCTGTGTGATTTACTTTTAAGCTGTTCTATAATATCCACCATCACCAGTGTTTATTGTTTCATTCATTTTTTGTTTAATTTTTAAATAGGGAAATATATGTTTTTCAGGTACTTTAGTGGTAAGAAACGTACATATATATGAAGAACATGGGACTGAAAGAGTTGAGATAAAAGCACAAAAACCAGACTTTGGAAAGGAAATGCCTGTGTAGCTCTGGAGCTCTATGTAGTAAGAATTGATAGACAGTCCCTTCAAGGGGCTGTCCCTGGAGTGACTGAATTCCAAGTACTTTCAGTCTGTGAGTCACATGTCCAAAATTCAAATGCTAGGGGGAAAATATTTACAGTTCCAACAAGACTACATCTTGTGGAAGGATTCCTCAAGCAAGATGAGGATACCCTTAATGGAAGAGAGGGAAACATATTTAGGGTAGAACAAAACAGTGTACTCTACAAACAAAATGGCTTGCTTCCAAGTAAAGCCCAAGCACCACTGTTCCCAAAAAATAATTTTTAAAATGTATTCTTCATTTATTCAATAAGCACACTGCCCTCAGGCGGCTTAGATTGTTGTAAGGGAAGAGAGGAAAACAAGCAATTTCACTGCAGAAGCATGCTATGTCCTAGGCAGGAAAGGAGAGGCACCAAACCAGGAAAGGGAAGGGAATGGAGAAGGTCTTCTGGAGGAGGGGGTATTTGAGCAGAATTTTGATAGATAAGTAGAAGTTATTCATTGGGGAAAAGGGTCAGAAAGTGAGCTATGAGGACACTAGTAGCTGAGATAAGAAAAGAAAAGCAGGCAGGGATCAGGCCATAAAAGCTCTTGAATTTCATGTGTGTGGATTTTATCTTTAAGACAATGAGAAGTCACTAAGGAAATTTCAGTAAGGATGTGACATGATCAGATTAAAGTCTTAAAAACATTAGCAGGGAAAATGGCCTGGAAGAGGGTATGAGGTTTTAAGAGTGGAGATTGGAAAAGAAGTTAGGAGTCTGTTGCAGTCATTTGGGTGTTAAAACCGGAAAATCACTAAGTCAGTGTAGGTGGGACGAAGAGGAGGAAATAGGGGGTACTTCAGAAGAAGTCTCAATATTGAGTGACAAAGTGAATGTGAGGGATTGGAGGATCACAAATTCTTTGCTACTCCTGTTTAGAGGGGGATCTATTTCCTTTCCCTTTGAAACTGGGCTGGCCTCGCACATTGCTTTGACCCTAGAATGTGTTAGAAGTGACCTTTGGAAAGGCAGCTGCCAGGCTAGGCCTGCACTACTGACTGATGAGCAGCTGCAAGAAGAGAGGCCCTGAAGGAGGAGACGTCATCTTGGACATTCCAGCCTCAGCCCAGCTCCCAGTTGGCCGCAGCTGTGTGACTTGACTTCAGCTCACACCAGGTGGTGCAGAGGAACCACCCAGCTGAGCGAGTCAACCCAGACAATTGTGAGAGATAAATTGTTTTGTTTAAACCACTATGTTTTGGGGTGGGTTATTGCACAGCAATACATAGCCAAAGCCCTGGATATGGGAAAGAAGAAAGTGGGTGGAGTCAAGGCTGAATGCTCTTTAGCACTCTCTTTCAAGGACCTTGCTTTCTCTCTCTGCTCTGTCACTGATCCCATGCAAGCCATAGACTGGGAAAAGAATCAGATAGGGATTTTATAAGGTAAAATTCTAGGCCTGGCTCTGCCGCTAACTAACTGCATAACTTTAGGGAAGTTACTTAATTCTTCACTATTGAGTTTATTCTTTTCTAAAGTGAAGGGGTTGAATTATTAGATTCAGCAGTCTGTGATCCAGTGAATACCACTGGCCACAATTTTTAAGTCTGTTCTTCAGAGTTCTAAGATATATCAGTTATTGGGGGCTGGGGAGTGTGGAGGGGGGGGGGAAACAGAGCAGATAGATTTCTGCCCTTTCTTGGGATTCTATTGATGATTTCATTTCAAATGAGGGTTCCACTGTTTTAAAAAGGTGAACCACTGCCATATATTATGAATACTCGTCAATTTAAGCTGGGGACCATGAAGTTTTGTCCATAGAGTTCTAATAGAGAATCATACCTGTGACAAGCACAAGGACATCCAAGTGCATACAATGGCCAAAGTGAGGTGGCCAGAACCTTCTAGGAGCCCAAGTAACAGAGGCAGTAGCAGGCAATGGAAGAGCAGGACAGCAAAAGGAGTGATGCGATCACATGCTTTCCTGTGGCTTTCTCCTGCCTCAGTCATCCCTGGAAGCCCCTAAGGAGGTTTGTTCCTGTGCAAGCTCCTTGGCCTAGGTCAGATCTCACTGCAAACAGAATTACAAATAAAACAAGTAACAGAGTCACTTATTTTCCTTCTTCTTTCTACTCACTGTAACTGCATCTGCTGCCATGGCAGGAGCCTCAGAAAGATCAGGACTAACTCAGACACAGACATGACGCTGCCTGGCATTTTTCTGTGAGTCTACCTTGGTGCCACAAACTCAAATGATGGGAAAGTCAAGTTGGGCAATGGAACTGGTGAAGGAGATAAGGTATAAGAAGAAAATAAAAGAAAGACACGGTGCCAGTTTGTTAATGAATGGCAAATGGCATTAGGCCTCAATGTCAGGGAGACCATAGGGACTGATTAGGTCTGTGGGGAAGTTGCCAACTTTTCCCTTCAGACCCACAAGGGGCACCAAGTGGCCTTGGTGTTGCCAGATCTTCCAATGTTTAAAAAGTCACCAGAAATCCAAATTTTATGGGATATTTCATAATTTTTAAATGCTGTCCACGATTTTAAAAATTCAGCAGGTTATTTATTGAACTGAGGACCTCATACATGGGAAGTAGGCACTCAACCACTGAGCTACATTCAGTCCCCAATGAGAGCTAGTTTTTTTTTTTTTTTTTTTTTTTTTTTTTTTTTTTTTTTTTTTTTTTTTTTTTGTTGTTGTTTGTTTCTTTTTAGGAGGTACCAGGGATGAAACCCAGGACCTTGTACTTGGGAAGAAGATACTCATCCACTTGAGCTACATCTGCTCCCCTGATTTAAAATTTTTAGAAACATGATGTGGGCCATCTCTGTGTGTGCTGAAGAAAAAAAAAATGTCTCTAGACAAAATCTGGCTACAGGAAGCAGTTCTAGTCTACTTTCTATATAAACAGCCTTTATTGGTGATATATTCAGCACCATTTTTGTGTGTGTGAATTTTAGGATAAGGCTGGATTTTTTTTTGGCATCCTTATATTTAGACGGTTCAGCACATCTTCCCATAATTTAAAATGGGTGTGGTTCTTGCTGAGACAGTTCCAGCTAATCTTTGGGCTTTGGGGACTATTAGGAAAATCATCAGTGTTTATTAAGAACTTATTTACTTAGACAAATGAGAGCGAAACCCTGCTACGCCATGCTTTGTTCCAAATGAATGCTGTTGGCTGGTCCCAGCACAGTTTTTTGGCTCAATCCAATTGACACCCCTCTACTTTCAGAACACAGAACATGACACAGGCAGACAAGCAAACATAATTAAACACTGGCCCAGATAGGGTTTCCCTTAATTGGTTGTGAGTTTCTATAATGAAAATACCCAGAGATTTCTCTGACTTCAAAGTCCCATTAAAGCTGTGCTGCTTTTGTTGCTTTGAAAATTTGGGAGTTTAGGACTCCTTGCCTCATGCTTCCTAATGATAATGATTGTATGATATTCTTAAAAGTGCTTTTGATCTCGGGTCTCTCAAAGCACTCAAGTGAGGCCTCAGTTCCCTCAGTCCCTCTCCGAGGCAGGCCGTGCTCGTTTACGAGTGGTGTAGGCTGCCACGGATGCCATTGGCATTGCTGCTTCAGAGAGTCTACTGGCAGTGCCACTGAAACCACAGCGACA
>PVKH010043535.1:0-10706 GCA_004027955.1 Chaetophractus vellerosus | reverse complement strand
TGCCATTCTCAAGGCGGTCTGCCCGCTAGGAGAGGTCCCCGGGAACCGAACCCAGGGCCTCCCATGTGGTTTCCCAGCGAGCTCTTTATCCACTGAGCTATCTGGCCGGGCCCCCAAATTGGGATTTTTTACTCAATTGGGAATGAAGAGTCTGTTCATCAAATGGTGTTGGGAAAACTGGATGTCCATTTGCAAAAGAATTAAGAAGGACCCTACTCACACCTTATTTTTAAAATTTATTTATTTTTTAATTTATTATACATTCCCCCCCCTTTTGCTTGTTCTTGCTGTGTTCATTTTTTTTTTTCTCTGCGTTCCTGTGTCTGCTTGTCTCCCCCTGCTGGGGTGACCTGCCGAGTCAGCTCACCAGCACGGCGGCCTGCCTGCTCATGGGGGCTCGCCCTTGCTCGTGGGGGCTTGCCTTTTTGCCCGCCTGTGGGGGCTTGCCTTTGCCTGTGGCAGCATGCCCCGCCCACAGCGGCGTGACCACCCACATTGGCTTGCCTTCTCAAGGGGGTCCTCCCATTCGAGGAGGCCCGGGGACCAAACCCGGGGCCTCCCATGTGGTAAACTGGTGCCCTACCAACTGGGCTATACAGCCGGCCCCACCTTATTTTAAAAAATGGATTAATGACATAACTATATGAGACAGAATTATCAAACTCATAGAAGAAAACACAGGGAGGTATCTTCAGGAACTTATAGCAGGCAATGGTTTCTTAGATTTTATACCCAAAGCATAAGCAACAAAAGAAAAAATAGATAAATGAGACTTCCTCAAGTTAAAAACTTTTGTGACTCAAAGGACTTTATCATGAAAGTAAAATGACAAACTACATAATGGGAGAAAATATTTGGAAAACCCGTTTTTGATAAAGGTTTAATACCCAGAATCTATAAAGAAGTTCTTCAATTTGGCAACAAAAAGGCAAACAACACAATTAAAATATGGGCAAAAGACTTGAATAGACATCTCTCCAAAGAAGATATGCAAACGGCCAAAAAACACATGAAAAGATGCTCATCATTAGGCATTAGGGAAATGCAAATCAAAACCACAATAAAAAACCATTTCACACCCAGTAGAATGGCTACTATTAAACAAAACCAAAAATTAAATGTTTTGGAAAGAATGCAGAGAAATAGGAAGACTCATTTATTGCTGGTAGCATTGTAAAATGGTACAATCACTGTGGAAGACAGTTGGGCAGTTCCTGAGAAAGTTAAGTACGGAATCAACATATGACCCAGCAATCCCACTTCTAGGTATTTACCCCAAAGAACTAAATGCCAGGACTCAACAAGATCTGCATACCAATGTTCACAGCAGTATTATTCCTAATTGCCAAAATATGGAAACTCAAGTGACCACCAACTGATGAATGGATAAACAAAATGTGGTATATACATACAATGGAATATTATTCAGTCTTAAAAAGAAAGGAAGTTCTCATACATGGGACTACATGGATGAACTTTGAAGACATCATGGTGGGCAAAATAAGCCAGATACAAAAGGACAAATATTGTTTGATCTCACTGATAAGAAATAATTAGAATAAGCAAATTCATAGAGTCAGATCTGGGATGTGTGTTACCTGGGGATGTTGTGTGGATAGGGAATAGAGAATTAGGCCTTAAATATACAGAGTCCTATTTAGAATGGTGGAAATGTTTTGCTAATGGATGGTGGTGATGGTAGTACAACATTGTGAATATAATTTAACAGCACTGGAATATGATTAAAAAGGGAAATATTAGATTGTATATCTGGTCATGGAATGAAAAATTTTTAAAAATCCATGAAAGTGTACGCCACAGTGAACCCTAAATTAAACCATGAACTATAGTTAACAGAACAATTATTAAAATGTACTTTAATCAAATGTAACAAATGTTCTACACTAATACAAGGTGTTAATTATAGGGTGATATATGTAAATTCTATATGCTTTATGCATGATTTTTCTGTGAGCCCACAATTTCTCTTCTAAAAAATAATGAAAAATAAAATAAAAAAATAAAAAAATCTGTGCCCCTAAAAAAGCTTCCAATTTGTTTTCTGTGTTTGTTTCCTGAAAGCACACTATAAAAATAATAAAAGGATTTATATAGGTTATTATGCTTATGGACAGACATACCACTCAAATGTGGGGAATCCTCAGGTAATTATTTGCAATATTTTGTGGAAAAGAAGCAATATTTCAAACTGAAAAAAGATCATATTCTTTCTTCCCACAAAATATACTTATTTATAAGAAGCTAACTTGGATTAATTTCTAATAATTAGATTTGCTTTAAGTAGTGAATGAGAGCAAGGTAAAATACTAAGCAAATGCCACGTCTAAGATATTTTTAGCCAAGGAACTATCTAGAAAGTAATTTCAAAAGTTACGTGCTTTCATACTTTTGGTATTGATTTATGGTTCCGTTGTATAGCAAGCTATAATGCAGTATTTTGTGCTTGCATGAAAATAGAAAAGCAGCAAGCAGTGGTGTTAACAGAACAGTTAAAATTCTCACATTAAATTTTTTTCAAGTCAACTGATCAGAATCTTTGAAATTACATTTTGCTTTAAGAAAGACCAAACAGAGATTAAAGAATAAGGATTGATTGAAGGATTTAGGGGCAGAGACAGGCGGTTACAGAGGAGACATAGGAAAAGTTAGAAAACTAAACTAATCATATATACAACATTTTGATGCTTAAAAACTGATTTTAGTTAAGTTAGCAATACTTGATTCAGACATAACTTCAACTTCATATAAAGATATATCATTGTTTATACAGAATACTAATGAGTCACTAATACATTAATTTTGTTTCTGTTTATACTTATAATCATCTTTTGTTTAATGAATTTCAGAGTTAATATAAGTGAATATATACCCCATTAAAATTTACTCACATCAAATCACTTAACCTAAAACATAGTATACCCGAAAAATACTTCATGCCAAAGAATATGATCCCAAGTTAGTTTCTCAACTATTAGCAAAACCTTGATTTCAAAGAATTACTTAAAATTGTACAACCTTTCCATTCCTATAGTGATTTTAATGATACTGCGATGGTTTTATAGAATCAGCAAGCTTCATGACCTCTCACCTTACATTAAGGTATACCCCATAAAGCAGCTGTAAAGCTCTTTTCTGTATTGACTGTAATGTAGAATGGAATGCCATTTATGTAGTGCTGCAGGTTTTAGGTCCTAGGCCATGGGTATATTTTGAATTTTGTGATTATTGTCAATCTGGTAGTTGACTGGATTCTATCTTTATTTTGGCCTCTAGAAATTTCAAAAATTGATTTGTAGCCCAATTCTGGCAACCTTGCAGAATATTACAGTGTGTTTTTCTATGTACCAGCTATACTAGTCCCGATTTAAGTACAGTATTATGCTTAAGAGTATTGGCTATGGATTCCGGCTAGTTTTAATTTCATTTGTAAGAACTCTTTATTCTAATAACAAAAAATGAGTTAGACTCATTCATAGTTTCCCTACACATGGCTCTGATACCCCTTTTATTTGAACCTATATTTAGCATTATATGTGTTAAATATATATCCCAGAGACTTAAATCTTTGGTCTGTTCATGTGCTGGTTAAGCCCTGAATCTCAGCAGAGTTGCAACACCTACTCATCAGTTCATTGGACTCACCCATGACAACTAACAAGGTGATGATGATGGACAATGCCCATCCTAAAGAACAGAGAGTGTCTGCAACTGCAAGCAAGATGGTTCCATCCATCTGCTCCATGTGATCTAAGCCTCCTCTCAATTAGAAGCAGAGTGGGCAAATCTTCAAGTTTGGGGAATGAACAATGGACTAGAGTGGACTTATTACTCTTCTAGCAATGGAAGAACTTTTATCCTTGATATAAAGGCAGTGGCCACCAGTGGTTCTGAAGGGAGGAAGAGCGGAGAATAGGTGTAACATGGGGGCATTTTCGGGACATTGGAATTGTCCTGCATGACTTTTCAATGATGGATATAGGCCATTATACATTTTGTCAAAACCTATAAAATTGTGCGGGGCAAAGTGTAAACTATAATGCAAACTATAGTCCACGGTTAATAGCAATGCTTCAATATGTGTTCATCAACTGTAACACATGAAAGATGTTGTAAATGTGGGAAAGTGTGGTAGGGGGTGGGTGGGGCATATGGGAAACCCTTATATTTTTTATGTAACATGTATGTAACCTAAAGTTTCTTTTAAAAAAATAAAGAGAAAACACCACACAATCTGAGGGTTCAAAGCCCTGAGAACAAATCCAGAGGGATAATTCTGAAAAAAATTCTTTAAGCTATCTTCTGAAATATATGCCAACTCATACATTACTTTAAAGTTTTCTTTCTCTAGCATAGAATAGAAAATTTTTTCTCTTTCATATTTTTCATTATTTTTAGGTAGCAGAAGAAAAATCAAGCTTTCCTGAAAGCAGAAACTGTCCTGTAATAAAGAAGTCTCCTAAAACACATAGTCTCCCCTAAATTGTTTAAAACTTGGTCTTAATTATATGAGATAAATATGAACCTCAAATATCTTTCTCATTTATATCATTGCACAAATAATTAGGTTCATAAGTTAACATATTCATTCAAATATAGATTTCCACTTAATGAATGTTTAAAAAGATGCAAAACTACTAGCATATATTCAAGAAAGGAAAATTTACTTTCAGGAATAGAACATTCCAAAATAAAGCTTCTCTATATTATATACTTTCCATAGTAAATAGCTATTTGTTTTCATTTTTTTCCTACTCATAATTTTCTGTTTAATTGATAGGTCAGTTTAAAAAATTTCTTGGCATATGATATGAGTCCTTTTTAATGTATTTCCTTTTTTTTAATTGGAAGGACAAAAGAGTCACAAAAATTTCACTGGCCTCAAGATAAGAATATCCACTGTTATAGACTGATTTGAGGACATAACATGTTTAGAGAATAATTGTCTTATTCTTGGATATTTGTATCTTCTTAAATATAATAGGTACAAGATATGAAGAACCTGATATGTATATAGATAAAGATCACAGTGATCTATTATTAAAAAGTGGTATACCCATGTGATAAGGATTAACAGCACCAGTGATGTCATGTGATCATGTATCCTCTGGTACCATGTAAAAAGAAGGGCATTTCACCTCTGTGGTATTCCAAAAATCCACAACCCCAGTTAATCATAAAGAAAAAATTCAAACCCTGGGTAGGGAACATTTTAAAGGATACTTGCCCAATATTCCTCAATATTGCCATGGTCATGAAAAACAAGGAAAGGCTGAGAAATTATCCTAGACCAGAAGATACTTGAAAGATAGGACAACTAAATACAATGTAGTACCTGGTATTGAAACCTGGAAAAGTAAGGGGTATTAATGGGAAAATTGATGAATTTCAAACAAATTCTGAAGTTTGATAAAAAATAAACAAACAAAATGGCTTTATTATTAGTTTCATTAATTGTACATACACATATAAAAATTGGAACAGTAGCATTTATAGAAAATATAATTTAGACTCTGTGGTAAATAATAACCAAAGCAAAGCTGCCATACAAAATACACATGATAAGGATTTGCTGGTTGATGGGGGAAAGAATGATAAATATTACTCTAAAAATTGTAATGTCTATTTTGAACTACATTAAACAAACTAAAGTAATAATTATTTTACAACAAAGGAGCTCCATTTATTAGAACCAAAATCTCGCTCCATTGCAAATAATCCTGAAATTTTCTTGAATTATTATTTTTTCACATGTAATTTTTTTCTTGTTCTTCATATTTCTTAATCTCTCATTTTCTCTAAATGAGGCAGAAAACCCTTATCTATATTTTTAGTTTCTTTTACCTAATTCAACTATTTCTTCTTCTCTAGCCTCTTCCTTTTCCCACATATCAAATCTAAGTTATAATGACTAAGAGCTTAATGTCAACTTCTGGTTCACAAATTACCAATAGAGTAACTTTGTAATTCACATATCCTCTCTGTGCCAGTACAATGCCTGCCACACAGTAGCACTATATTATCATATAGCTATTGCTATTATTTTTGATCATCACAGTTTTTCTCTTTCATTAGTATGTCCAAAGTTAACTATCTTCTAGGAGAAAATATGCACATTCTCTACCCAACAAATGTTAGTACAACTTTCCAACAAATTATGCTGAACTGGATAGACCTTAAGTCCAAAAAATTTTGGCATGTCTTAAGTTCTTATATTTATATGATCAATGAAATATATTTTATACTCTTTTTCTCTCATTTTTCCCATGACATTTTCCCAGCTTTATTTAAAAATAGTTTTTGGTTCTTGAGGTGACACATCCATGGGAGGTGAAAACTCTACCTTTATTTTCAACAAGTCATCACTTGTAACTATCAAGTTACAAACAAAAGCAGGTAGATTGACTGCTAATGAGTAAAATTTATACTCAATAGGGGGAACACAGAAATCCCAAGCCTTATTTAAGATCAGCTGCTATAAAAAGTTATAAAAGCATATTCTTGAAGTTGTTCAACCATCTAAGTTTATTGCCTTGTATTATATAAAACAATTTTAATGTCCTTCTATACTGAAAATTATAGATGCCTAAAAAATGAGTAAAATAAACCAAATGTTCCAATCTTCACCTATTACATTTTAAAATTTTATTTCCTTAATTACTTAGACAATATTCTAATATAAAAACCCTTATAACCCATCTTCCTGAATTAGATAACATGTACCTCAGCATTGCCTTGGAAATACAAGGACAATTTAAAAGACCCCTGACATCAGTATTTCTCTCTGGTGACAACCTTGTCAGTTTCTCTGGAATACTGCCAGAACTCTTCTTAATTTGGACTCAAAAACTACTCTTCATAGTTTAATTAATTTCACACCTCAACTATTAAAATTAAACTCTTCCTTAATTCATCTTCGGTATGATCAGGGGACAGATACCATTCAGCCAAGTTATTTTTTCGTTTAATATCTGTCTTACATACACTGGTTTCCTATACATTTCAAAACATGTCAAAAATTGTTATTCTATTCATTTCTATGTATCTCTGACAGCTTATCACCTACTTGCTACCCACTTGCCTTACAACACTGATTATCCTATTTCTCGATATGAATTTCTGACTCTGAACGGTGATTTTGCTCGGCTTACTTGCCTTCCAAACTTTTCTATTACAAAAAACTATTTTTTATAGTTCATCTCAGAATTTTATTTCCTTCTATATTTATGGCCAACTCTTGAACAAGTATTTTGTTGCCCAAATGCTGCTATGTGTAAATTATTCCACTGTGTTTGTGTAAATTACTTATTTTCCTAGAATCTAAAAAATTTTATATTTAAAAATATGAGGGAAAAATTACTGATCTACATATTAGTAACAGGACTCCCTTCTATTAAAATATAATTCTTTGGTAATGCTCCAAAAGGAAGAAAAAAAAAGGAGGGCCTCATATTTTATTTTTAATTAGTTAATTAACATTTAGACTAAATAATCTAAGCAAAAATGTTTTGAAAATACTAACAATTTTCAGAGGTTTGGATATCATTTACATTGAAATATCTGGGTACTATAGGAATCCAATAGCTAACTAAAGTGAAAATACACTAAATACTAAATGTTACTCCTGAGGTGCTTTCCCATTTCTATTCAGTTCCAAAGATTTACAAACAACTTTTTCACCACTTCTGCGCAGATTACCCTCAGCTCTCCATTTTCTATACTCCTATTTTCTGGTTGGATATATTCTAAGTATTAATTCCATGAGTTTACACAATATATTTAGTTCATAATAGAGCAATCATACAGTATATGTCCTTTTGTGTCTGGCTTGCTTCACTCAACATAATGTCCTCCAGGTTCATCTGTGTTGTGATATGCTTCACGACTTTATTTTTTCCCTGCTGCTTCATAATATTCCATCGTGTGTATATACCACAGTTTGTTTATCCATTCATCAGTTGACAGACACCTGGGTTGTTTCCAGATTTTGGCTATCATGAATAATGCCACTATGAACATCAGTGTGCAGTTGTCTGTGTCTCTGCTCTCAGTTCTTCTGGGTATATACCTAGTAATGGTATTGCTGGGTTCCATGGCAAGTCTATATTCAACTTCTTAGGAACTGCCAAACAGTCCTCCACAGTGGCTGTACCATTCTACATTCCCACCAACAGTGAATAAGTGTTCCTATCTCTACACATTCTGTCCAACATTTACAGTTTTCCAACTTTTTAACAGTGGCCAGTCTAATAGGTATGAAATGATATCTCATTGTAGTTTTGATTTACATTTCCCAAATTGCTAGTGAAGTTTGAACATTTTTTCTTGTGTTTCTTCACCATTTGTATTTCTTCTTTGGACAATTATCTACTCAAGTCTCTGGTCCATTTTTTAATTGGGTAGTGTAATGGTTTGACAGTTTTATCTAATTATGAATTCCAAAAATATAAATGAATCATGCTTGTAAACTGATCTGCTCATCTGGGCATGATTGGGTTATGATTAGGGCGTTGACTGGGCTGCGTCAGTAGGGCATTGAGCCCCAACCCTCAGTGGGTGTGGTCTCAAGTATAAAAGGCAAGGCAGAAGATTTGAAAAGCAGATTTTTGAGAAGAGTTCTGATGTTGGAGTGGGCCCTTCGCCTGATAGTCTACAGCTGACCCTGTGGAGGAAGCACTAAGCACGGAGAGAAACGCAGCCCTGGCAGGAGAGGAACCCAAAGGCCTGAGTCCTAGCAGATGTCGGCAGCTGTCTTGCTCCAACACGTGGACTTTGGTGAGGGAAGAAATTTATGCTTTGCGGTCTGGTAACTGTAAGCTTCTATCCCAAATAAATACCCTTTATAAAAACCAACCAATTATTGGTATATTTTGCAAAGGCACCTCTTTGACTGACTAATACAGGTAGTTTGTCTTTTAATTGTTGAGTTGTATGATTGCTTTGTATCATGGATATTTAACCCATATTGGATATATAATTGCCAAATATTTTCTCCCACTGATTGAACTGTCTTTTCACTCTTCTGACAACGTCCTTTGAGGTGCAAACATGTTAATTTTGAGAAGGTCCCATTTACCTATATTTTCTTTTGTTGCTCATGCTTTGGGTGTAAGGTTTAAGAAACTACCACCTACCACAAGATCTTGAAGATGTTTTCCTACATTTTCTTCTAGGAGTTTTATGGTTGTCACTTTTAAATTTAGGTCATTGATACATTTCAAGTTAATTTTTGTATAAGGTGTGAAATGGGGTTCCTTTCTTTCTTTTCATCTACTCCATGTATATTATTCAAGTTCTCTGTTTCTTTATTTATCCTCTGTCCAGATGTTCTATCCAATATTGAGAGTGGTATATTGAAGTCTCCAAAGATTATTGTAGAGACATCTATTTCTCCCTTTAGTTTTGCCAGTGTGCGCCTCAAGTATCTTGGGGCACTCAGGTTAGGTGCATAAATATTTAGTATTGTTATTACTTCTTAGTGAATTGCTCTTTTATTAATATATAATGATCTTCTTCATCCCTTATAACAGTTTTGCATGTGAAATCTATTTTGTCCATTAGTATTGCTACTCCAGCTCTTTTTTTTTTTTTTGGTTACTATTTGCATGAAATATCTTTTTCCAATCTTTCACTTTTACCCCAGTCCTTACATCTAAGGTAGGTCTCCTGTAAAAAAACATATAGATGGCTCATTTTTTTTTTATCCATTCCATCAGTCTATGTCTTTTGATTGGGAATTTCAAGCCATTAAAATTCAATATTACTTTAAAGTCTTTACTTACTTCATCCATTTTGTCCTTCGGCTCTCTGTTGTTAATAATTGTATTGCCTGTTTTTTTACCTTTTAATATACCCCTTATAATAACCTTCATTTCTATACTCTTCTCCAAATCTCTTGCCCTTGTTTATTCATAGCAGGCTGCAGCACCCCCTTTAATATCTCTTGCAATTCTGGTCTTTTGGTAACATACTCTCAGGTTTTGTTTGTCTGTGAAGGCTTTGGACTCACCCTCATTTTTGAAGGGCAGTTTTGCCAGATACAGAATTCTTGGCTAGAAGTTTTTCTTTCAGTACCTTAAATACATCATACCGCTTTCTTCTCGACTCCAAGGTTTCTGATGAGGTCAGCACTTAATTTTATCAAGTTTCCCTTGTATGTGATGCTTTTCTTTTCTTTTGCTGCTTTCAGAATCCTCTCTTTATCTCTGATATTTGTTATTCTGAATAGTAGGTGTCTCGGCATAGGTCTATTTGGATTTATTCTGTTTTGGGTGCATTGTCCTTCTTGGATATTCATATTTATGTCTTTCATAAGGGTTGGGATGTTTTTGGTCTTTATTTCCTCAAATATCCTTTCTGCCTCTTTTCCATTCTCTTCTCCTTCTGGGACACTGATAATGCAAATGTTCATGTGTTTCATGTTGTCATTCATTTCCTTTAGACTGTGTTTAAGTTTTTCCATTCTCTTCTCTTTCTGTTCTCCTGTCTTTTCCAGTTCAGATGTTCTGTCTTCGAAGTCACTAATTTTGTCTTCAAGCACTTCAACTCTTTTCTTAGGTACCTCTAATGTATTTTTAATCTTATCCATCATATCTTTCATTCCCATAAGCTCTGTTACTTTTCTTTGCGGGGTTTCAAATTGTTCTTTATGCTCACCCAGTGTCTTCTTTTTTTTTTTTTTTTTTTTT
>PVKH010043534.1:0-10725 GCA_004027955.1 Chaetophractus vellerosus | reverse complement strand
TAGGGACATGAGAAATGAATGGCCATACTTTCTATCGTATTTCTAAGATCAATGGTAGTTTTCAAAATGAGTTCCACAGAGAACACCTAGGTATGGCTTTTAGGGGTTGGAGGCTGGTGGAGTTCCCTCTGACTGTAGTCTAACAAGTACCAATAACATCTTCATTTTAATTCTGTATTGGAGTTCCATGTAAGATTTCTTATGAATAAAAAGTTGCATTGCTGGGGAGTGGATGTGGCTCAAGCAGTCGAGTACGTGCTTCCCATATGGGAGGTCCCGGGTTCAATCCTTGGCCCCTGTACCTCAAAAGAAAAAAAAAAGGGTTATATTGCTTTGTTAAATTTTTGTGTGTGTGAAAAGTCTTTAAAATTGTTGGCTAAAATTCAGAAATGTATTGGATTTAGGCCAACCTTTTGGAATATCACTGATTATGCTCTTTTCTCATCTTTAACGATTTACTTATTAGCTTTGAACTGCCCCAATAGGACATTTCAGCTAATTATACATTTTGATATACATTCATTCAATAAACATTTATTGATGCCTGTCCTTTACCCAGCCACTGTGATAGATGTTGAGAAATGAAAGACGCATGGGCTGTGGTCCTTACCCCCAAGCTGTGCTTAGTCTAGTGTGGGTTACTTTCTCTAAGGACGTGTCATTGCGAGAAGGAAATTGGCCTAATTTTTCTTGAAAGGTGAATGTCTTTATTCTATATTCCAAATATATGTTTGTAAATTAATATTTAGTTTTTAAAAAAAAAAAACCTTAAACCATATCCAGTTTTGCTTGATTCATCTGTCTTTTAAACATTATCAGATTGTCTCCTTTTTAAAAATATTTTAAATTCACTTTATTTGTGCCTTTTGTGAATTTTTATCAAGACTAAGACTTGGAAGGGGAAAAACAGTCTCTTGCTAGTTGAAAGCAAATAAAAGAGTATATGTAGGTGAGCGGGTGTAGCTTAGTGGTTGGGCACCTGCTTCGCATGTACGAGGTCCTGGGTTCAATCCCCGTGCCTCCTTTAAAACAAACACACAATGTATGTATGTGTATTTACACACACACAAACTTGGTTTCTCTACCTCTGCCCAAAGCTTTTCAAATATACCTTTAAGATCTTTCTTTTTAAAAATAACTAAATGCTTTGAGCATTTATTCAAATCCTTCCTGGTCTGAGGGTGGGATGGGTTGGTGGTGTAAAGTAAAATAACACAAGACAATCTTACTGTACTTAAAACCTGTCTTTACAGTCTTTGCTTTAATAGATGAACATTCCAATTTCATAGCTTGCCGTTCTGCCTCCCTCTGAGTAACTTTAGCTAACTAAGCAATTTGTGGCCCAATAATGATCTTTTCTCTTACTCTGATCTATAATGCATTGATACTTAGCATAACTAATTTATTGCCCGATTTTCTTTCCATCATGTGCTTTACTTTGCTAAATCCTTTATATTCATCAACTGAATTTTATTCTTCCTCTTTTTCTTTCATAACTGAGATTTTATTGGTTGTTTTGAAAATCACCAAACAGACATTATGAACAATTTGTACACAATTATTAATGTTCGTACCAAAAACCTAAAAAGCTGTGTAGTTGTTCTAAAGTTATTCCAGTGACTTCCAGCTTAAAATTTGGAGGCAAGTTTTCCTTAAGAGAGGCTATCAAGTAGCAATACCTTCAAGTGTTGATAAGCTGTTACATCTTTAAGTCCCACTAATTCGCGATTTGATACCATATATACGACATGCTCAAATTTCCAATCTTTCACAGCACATAACATAGTTAATAGGAAAACTGGACAACCAACGACCAAGGATGTTCTGACAAAGAGTTCTGACAGGGAGAGTCAAGGTCAGGGAGTGGTTTTAAGAAAAATTTCTACTAAAAAAACATGGTAATAGAAGTCATTTAAAATGTTATACTAAATGCATGACCGTGGCTCCAAATTACCATTTAGTATGCCTTGTATTATAGGGTATAAAAACTGCCACCCCCACCTGATGGAATGTTAATTGACATCCAAGACAAAACCTCCCATAATTCAATATCCTACTGTTTTCTGGTTGTACCCAAAAATAAACAACCAGTAAATTATTTCCCCTCTTTAAAAAAAGCATTTACACTTTTAAAATGGGATGAGGTGGGATTCCAATCTCCTTAAAAATATTTCTTCTAGAGCTACTAAAAAAACTTGCATTTACAAAATAACTGATAAAAATATTCCTCTGGACTGTAACAGAACAGAGAAACAGGGACCACTGATACGACATGGTATACAATATTAATCAGACTTCTTTTCTCTCCTCCTCCATCAGAGGCTGGACTCTCCTCATGTTTAGTTTCTCCATTTTCTGCAGCTAAACTATCTTTAGTTTCTAGCCACTTCAGCCTGTTTTACCTTTGTTCCCCTTTTTCCTTTTGGTTGCACTTTGTCTGAAGGTTTATCTTTTCCCGCTGCCTTTTTTGGCTTCGCTTCCACTTTGGCAGGAGCAGGTTTAGCGAACAGCCGAGCTGACCTTCCTCTTGTGGCATCTTGGTGGTTCTGCAGGATGGTGCTGCGGGATGCTGTGTGTCCAGAGCCTTCGCGATGCTGGGCTGCTGGTCTCTGCCGCTCCTTCCGAGCTTTCTAACAACATACATGTCCCTAATGGTACTTGATGGCCGCCCTTTCCCCTGCAAACCATGTTTTATCTGCATACATCAATGTTTCTCACCTTTGATCTTTACTAGTGACCAAAAAAGGAAGGTGATTTTTCTACTCAGAGTCCTAAGTTCTTCACTGTGAGGATTCATAATGTTCAGATTTGTCAACCACTTAAGTCTTAACAGTAGCTCAGAAAGTCTATCCAGTGGAATGGCTTTGTAACTGGCAAATAGTATAAATCATCAGATTCTATTTTAACTTATGTTGAGGATTATGAACTTCTCTGGCAATTACAGCCAGTGATTGCCATAATATACTACCCCTGTTTCTGTCTTGGGGCATATTGGATTGTAATCAGGAGTAATGATGTTGGTGTGTGTCTCCAGAGGTAGTCAGCAACCACTCTTGAGTTCCTTTTATATCTTCTTTTTCAAGTTTTAATGGGTATGTTTGTTCATACTACCTTTTATGTATAGAGAATGAGGGTTGCACAGTAGAATTCCTGTGCTTTGACCATCTCAACCAGGAAATGTGAGCTATTCTAGATAGCTTCATGATAGTCTGATAAGAACTTGTTGAATGGGTTCACATAATTTCTTGAGTAGGAACTGTTTTATCTTGGTTATTTTAGCTAACTTTATGTATAGCAGAACTGCTTCAAATCTTTTTAGTAGGAAATAAAGTATATAAAGTGTGTGTATGAATTTACATATACCTATACACTCAGAAGAACTAACAGTAGGGGTCATTTTAGGAATGTTGAATCAGTCGTTTAAATCTTAGACTTCATTAAAAAGTTATTAATTTGCCTTTTTTTAAAATTTAATTTAATTTAATTAAATAGTATGACCTATGTTTGGCCTTTAATTTAATTTTACCAGGAGGTCCTGGGGATTGAACCCAGGTCCCTCCATATGGCAGACGGATGCCCAACCATTGAGCCACATCCACCTCCCTAGTTACTAATATTTTTGCAGACATTTTTCTTTCATGGACAGAAATTTATCAGGTTTTGTTTGTTTGTTTGTTTGTTTTAATCCTGCCAGTGTGCTAATTTGGTGGTTTAGTAAGTATGCCATTTTTAGGCAGCTTGACAACTAAGAAGCATAACTGGAATTCATTAACATGAAATAAAACTAACATGAAATAAAACTCTGCCATATACCCCTTCACTAAATTATATATCACGTGGTCCCTGGAAGGTTCTAACTTAGGGTTAACTTTTTTTGTTGTTTTTTGGTGATGTTTTAAGATACCCTGGGAAGTACCCCTACCAAGTTAAGTTCTCCTTTAATGATAACCTGAAGGTTGTTCAGCGTGATTTTCTTAGCTGTGTCCAACAGAAATGGACTTTTCTAGGTTCTTTGAGCCATCCCTGACTCACAAGGCATCTAGCCAGAATGTATTAGCCTGAGGTAACTTGAGTGTCAATTTGCTGCCTTGAGATCCATAATGGCTACAGAATTTCACCATTGGTTGAGATGTAAAAGCCTCTTGAAGAACAGTGCTTCTGCTGTGGGGATGAGAAGGGTTCATTAACTGCACGAAGGGCTTTTAAATTATTCTCCAAAATTTTAAGAGAAGTGATACTCCCCTATCTCCCCAGCCCCTTAAAAATAACATTTTCTCCAAAATTTCCAGTTTGCTATTTGTGGTGGGAGATGGGGGTGTCCTTACTATTTATAATTAACCAAGATTATAAGTTATTGAACAAACAATAAAATCCATAATACATTAATTTAAGAACAAAAATGAAGTTCTAAAATTTAAAAAATACATATTTTCCAGTTCATACCCAATTGTTCTCTTTTCTCCGTGGCTTCAAAGTTTTGGGCTTTTTTACATTGATAGTCACTAGGTAATTTGCCATATTTCCAGTTCTATCTTAAGTTCTATCCTTTACAATGCTGTAGCATAAAGTTGGTTTTCAACATTTTTCTTTAGGAACAGAAGTCTTACAAAAATCTCTGTTTTTTCTCCCAAAGAGACATTTTTCCCCCTCGATTAATTCCCTAAGAAAATGTTTGCCGCTGCTATTATTCATACTGTTAGATTATTCAAGCTGAAAAAAAAATTTGGTGAGAAAGAATACGATCCTTTCTGGTGCATATATGTACCTACATTAAGAATGTAGTTGTTTTCTGGTTTATGTAATTAGTGTAGAGAATAATTTAAATCAGGAGAAATATCACATGGAGCAAAATGCAGAGCCCACATTAACCAATTTTACCTCAGATTTAATTTTTGCTTTTTTTACCTTAACCTTTAGGGCAAAAAATGTTTGTATCTTTTTATTATTGACATTAAAGCTGTAATGCTAACAATTTTATACAAAAGGGTAAGACAAAAACTATAGAGATTAAAATGAAAGTTCTGCAGTTGTTGAATTAGATCACATCAGTGTAGGCAAAATAAAAATGTTCATATCAGAGGATATTCTTTTTGCCATCTTTTCTCAATGCCAGACCTTCTGGTGGAACACAGTGAAAATTAACATAATTCTGAACCTTCGTAATCTGAGGGAAATATCTTCAGTTGGCAGTCTCTTCAATATATGAAGCAAGGATGTGGGAAATAGTTGGCATAGAGCATTTTTACCTAAAAAAAGAATATGAAAAAGCATACAAAACTGGATTATTCGTTTAGCTCAGAAAATCTCAGAAAGATACAGTAAAATACTATATGACTGGACAAAACCAGAAGAACCTCTGGGTAAATTATCAGACAAATTCCACTTCAGAGAATTTGAAAACCGGTTTCAGACGGGTGAACTTTAATATGCTGCTCACGGATTTGCTTGAGTACTCACAACTGTTCTTGAAATTGACACCTTTAAGATGTTTCTGGAGTTCTGGCCTTTTAGGCAAAAAACTTTGGAGGAACTAGACATTAGTAAAAAAAAATTGGGGGGCTTGATGCCCTTAAAGGTAGCCTTATTCTCTTGAAAAGCCTTGTTTTCTGTAGCAATGCTGTGGAAGGAGTGGTGTTCTTAGAGTGACCAGCTGTCCTGTTTTACATGGGACTGGGGTTCCCTGAAGGTGTGACTTTCAGTGTTTTATCTAGGAATGCCCTAGGCAAACCCGGAAGAGTTGATTACCCTGGTGGTATTGTGTTTTACCCTCACTCCCCTACATTGTCATAGGTGGGACTAAATTCATTTGCCCAGTGGCTGTCAGCATTTCCAATACTTATTGTGTCCTCCAATCACTGAATACTGTGCACACAAAGGCACTTAGTGATCCAGGTAAGGTAACTGGTGGCTCAATGGAACAGAGAAGAAGCAAATAGGATGTATATGTATATGTATGTAAGTACACATCATGTGTCCTTAGTAGGTTGAATTTAATCTGAAATTTAAATCTTTCACAGTAAAAGAAAACTGAGTGTAGTTTTCAGATTTCTTCTCTGTTGAGGGAAAATATGACCTCTAATGCTCTGGTCTATACTACATTTTCCAGACCATCCTGCTCAAGAAGCCAGAAGGTGATATTATATTTTATTTTCAGTGAATATTGTAATGAAATTGTTAAGCATCATCCAATAACAAGATGAAGGAATTGGATGTCCTGATACAGACTGAGCAGTTGCTCTAAAATTTTATAGCCTCCCCTGCCACGGTGCTTACCAGCTTGAACACTGACCATGGGAGGTGAGAGTTTTCTAGTGTGGCATTAATTTTGTATTGCAGTATGATGGATGCAGGGTCTGCTAATGTTTTCCAGTGGTGGTTCTCTGACTGCATCCTTGGTGCACTGTGATGTACATGTGTTCTCTGTAAGCTTTAATCGTGTGATTGTCAGAAGTACAATGTGTGTGTGTGTGTGTGTGTGTGTGTGTTTTAATCAAGCAATGACCTGAGGCTTTATTGTAGCTGGTTCTCAAGTTAAAATATTGTGAAATACTGATTTCCTTCCCCCCCACCCATACCAAATATTTTAGTCTATTTAAAGTACGAAAAAAGTTGTTCTGCTTAAGAAAACATTGCTTAAATGTCCTGTGATTTCTGGTCATTTTTTATATATATTTGTGTGTGTCTGTATGTGTTCTCACTTTTGCTCTCTACCTGTGTTAACAGTACTTTAACCATTGAAAGATGAACTTTTTTCCTAGCATTAAAAAAAAAAGCCATTTGAGTTGTTTACCATGTTATGGGGCTAGTTTTTCATTGTTTTATTTCTATTTAAATATTTTCAGAGGGAAGTACATGTTGATATCTACACCCTAAATCATATGGGAACAAAAAAATACATTTATTTAATGTGTGTATTTCACGTATAGAAGCATGATCTCAAAGTGTATGTATATATATATTTAATTTAGTATTATATAAAATATCCCATCTGCCATGCATTTCTTAACCTAACCCCCCACACACACACACATGCACACACACCCCACAAGTGCTGCTATGCATTTTAGTCTGTTTCAGAGTTTGCCTCTGCCAACTACATAAGATATATGCTGTAAGCAAAAACAAATTAGAAGGTGAAATTCTTAAGTTTAGTCTCAAAATAGAAATATACTCTTAGCAAAAAAAAGTAAATATTATCAAAAAAAGACTCCATCGAAAAATTTAATGTAAAACAGTCTACTGATAATTAGTTATACCATAATCATGAAATAGCTGAAAAACATGCGAAACTTTTTAGATCACCTGGGCTTTCTTTGTGCCCTGCAAGAGCTCAGTTCTGTGGATGAATCAATATTTTCTTGATCAGCAGACCACTTTCTTCAAATTGTCTAAATAGACATGCTTTAGGTTGCAGCAAAGATTACCTCAAAAGCTAAAATACCTTAATTAGTGTTGAACAGCCCAGGGACTAATACGGTTTCATCAACAGTTTTTTATTGGTGAAAAAAAAAAAACAATTTAAACAAATTCTATTTTAATTTATACACCATGGAACTCTATAAACTTTCTAAAAGGAACCTCCCTCCCAACCTTGAACTACATACAGCATCACTGACTGATAGAGGAGATCCTTCTCAATTGTCACTTCACCCTGGAAGCACTTCTTGTTGATTATCCTGTTGTAGTGCCACTGGTTATTTGCAACGGGATATTTTTATGACAAGCCTAGTGTCCTTAATTCCACATATTTATCAAGTGGCTGAAGAGTAGGGAAGAAATAGTATGACCTATGTTTGGCCTTTCTCCCCATTTGGCATATCCTTTTCTCCCCTTTGTTTCAACATAGACTGAAAAGCCCCTTAGTGCAAGAAGCAGGTGTGTTGGTGTCAGGATGTACACCAGTGCACTTAAAGCACCGGACTGTCCTAGTGTTTGCGTGAAAGCCATATTCATTGACTACTCAAGAACACAGTTGTCCTATGCAGTTGTCCAGCTTCCATTTTCAGCAAACTCTTGTCGTTTTCATTAAAATATACAAGATGAACCCAACCTAAAAAAGTTCACAAATAATAGAAATCCAAAGGAAAAAAAGTCGCTGCCATACATGAAAGCTATGGGTAGATGCTGCTGTGAAGCACACGTCTAATAGTAGACCCTAGATAATAACTTGAAGCCATAGCTGTATACCTTGCATTTCATAATCTATAATGAGGTGCTTCTGAGCAGACAGTTTGGGGCAAAGGCTGTAAGAATCCCCAGGCCAAGGACGGGCTACATGTTTACAGAAAAATCAGTGGGTGGGTTTGCTATATATATATATATATATACACACACACACACACCAGTTGTGTGTGTGTGTGTGTTTTAAGTGAAACTATTTACTTTTTGCTTTCTTACAGCTGGAAATTGTTAACTTAGAGAACCTTCTGAGATTTTATGCAGAATTTTGTGTAGATTTAGATTTTTCTGATGAGAAGTAGCAATTATCAAAACACTCACTGGGTCACCTGAAAAATATTAAAAACCATTGACCTACCATGATCCTCCACTGAGACCACCTCTCTCGAGCTTAAGATAGACATTTAATTTGTTCTGTTTATAAGCTTAAGGGGTTTCATGAGAAATCTTATCTCTAAACTGTATTGACTTGTTACTGGCAGTATTTGATCACATTGTTTTAAATGTGCCATGTAAAAAAAGATGTTAATGCAAGTTATGACCCACTTTTAAATGGCTATTTGCAGTTTTAAAGTATGTTTGGGCTACACAAAGAAAGACACAAAGAAAGATTCAAATAAGCCTAGCTTAACATCTGGAATAAAAGCATTTTGTAGGAGTGTCTAGATTACCATTTTATATTCAAAACAAAACAAAACAAAAATGAACAGATTAGTGTCTTTGTTTTATCTAAGAACCACAAGCTACTTCATTTCAACTTTTAAATCCAGATCTTGAATGATAGCATGGGGTATCACCACATTTTTAAAACGTTCTTAGTCAATCACAAAAAAACATTTTCTAAGGAATTGGATTTTGTAGAGATAATTGAATGCTTTCATCTGTAACAGAATTAGTGGCCTATAAGCCACTGTGGTTTCTTGCCATGCTCTGAAGTTTAAGGGTGAATTTTCAGCTACAATCTACAATCAGTACAAACTACTGATTGCAATGAAGTGTGAGGCAAAGAGAAATTCAATTCTTAAAAAATTCTGAAATGAAAACCACTGACAAAAATGTTAAGCTCCAAAGTTTAACCACTTTCTAACTAAAGCTTTATTTTCCTGTTCTTTATCATTCCAGTATCCAGGTGCTTAAATTTAACTTAAGTATAAAATCAAATATAAGTTAGTAAAATTAAGCTACATTTGGTGAGCTAAGTTTCGGAATTCAAAGTTCCTATCAATGCCTATATAGCATATGGTACAATACTTATTTCCCGAGGTGCCACCTTACTTCATCCTCTTAACAATTGCCTGTTCCCCTTTTTTCCAGCCTACCCTACTTCCCTGCAAATAAAATTTTAGAAAACTGCCTTATCTCAGAATATTAATTGATTTGTTTTTCAGAGCCAAAACAGGAAAGGGAGAAATGTTTGTAAGAATCTGGCTTGTTTAATCACTGATTGGCTGAAGAAGAATATTGAACATAATAAAAAACCTTTTAAGAGAAAACTGGCAAAATGGGGAATCTGTAAGATTTATCCTTCTTGGTTGTCTGGGTATTTCTCAGCTGGGAATAGCAATCTTCTAAAAGCCATTTAACCACCAAGAATGCTGAGGATGGAATGCTTAAAGAAAACAGTCCTGTATGGTCAAATACTTTAGTTATCTTGGATGATGGAATAAAAATTCAACTCAATCGCCTTCTCTGAACAAACTTTTTCAGTCTTAATGACTTTGGGTAGAATAGCGCTCTGCTTAGTTTAATCTTTGGTTGTCCTTTGTGCTGTAATGGAAAATGCACCTGGACTTGTAATCAGAGATCTTGGATTTGAGTCCTGATTGTGCCAATTTAAGCAACCTTAGATACAACATTTAATCAGTTTGCCTCAAGTTCCTCATTTTCTAAATGGGAGTTACTTTTCATGATGGTTGTGAGAATGAGAGCACTTAGCACAAAGCAAGTGCTCAATTTTAGATAACTGAAGCTGCAGTCTACAAAATATGAGAGATGGGAACACTGAAGGTCTTTGCTTCCAGATCTTCCTCTTTCAGAAAAGTTGCAAGCGAGTTGTCAAAGTGTAGCACTTATCTATTACCACAAAAGTCACGCATAACAACCAGAAAGTCTTGGTGGTGTGCAATGATAAACATTAATTTCGTTAATGAGTTGGCTGGCAAGTGAGGCTGGGCGGCTCTGGGCAGGTCTCCTAGTCCTGGCTGGCTCACATGCCTGGTGAGTCGGCCTCGCCTGGGGCGATTCAGCCCTTTTCCTGGTGTCTCCTCCCTCAGACTAACCCACCACGTATTCATGGAGGTAGTAAAGGGCAATAGCAGCCAAGCTCAGTCCCACAAGCACTTTTCAAGTCTGCCTGCTTCATGCTCACCAGCTTTGCTAGAAGCAAGGGGCAGAAGGGCACTGCCGAGTTAAATGGCAATGGGAGAGGCTAGAGGAAGGGGTGAAGAATTGGGGCCCTAAATGCAGTCAATCTACCATACCCTGCTTTGTATTTGAGAGATGATTGTACTTGTTTGCCAGCAAAGAATGGAAAATGGATAAGCCGAA
>PVKH010043533.1:0-10705 GCA_004027955.1 Chaetophractus vellerosus | reverse complement strand
CTCAATCTCTTGCACCACCTCAGCTCCCTGGTCTGCTGCATCGTTTATTGTCTCTCTTCTGTGGCTCTTTTTGTCGTGTCATCTTGCTGTGCCAGCTTTCTGCGAGGGACAGCACTCCTGCACGGCCAGTTCGTTGTGTGGGCCAGCTCGCTTTTCACCAGGAGGCCCCAGGAATCGAACCCTGGACCTCCTATATAGTAGACGGGAGCCCAATCGCCCATCTGCTTTCCTTGGTTTTTAAATTATACAAATAATAGATGCTTGTTATATTAAGTGAAATAATACAATGCAAAGATATATTAAAGGCAAAGCCTCCCCTGTCCATTTTACCCTCCTGAGGTAACCAAGTGTGTACACCTTTATACAAACACCCCCCCCCACACACACACACACACACAGGAGATTTATTTGTCTTTATTGAGGGAGAATCCTACTATATACTTGACTATGTAAATTGCTTTTACTTAATAATACATCCTAGATATTCCTATACCAGTAGCTCTAGTACTTTTATTTTAAACAAATCAATTTTATTGGTACATATTAATAAAACATACAATTCATCCAAAGTGTAAAATCAGTGGTATTTGGTGTAATCTCATAGTTGTGCATTCATCACTACAATAATTATTAGAGCATTTTCATTATTTCAATAATAATAATACAATAAACAAAAAACAGACAAATAAGAAAATTCTTCACCTCTCAATCTATGTTTCTCCTGTACACAGCTGCTATTTCTGGCTACTGTTGCACAATTATTTATTTATTAAGCAGTTTTATTGAGATATATTCACATATCATACAATTTTTTTTAAAGATTTATTTTATTTATTTATTTATCCCCTCACCCCTTGTCGCTTGTGCTCACTGTGTCCATTTGCTGTGTGCTTTTCTGTGTCTGCTTGTCTTCTTTTGTTGTGTCATCTTGCTGTGCCAGCTCACTGCACCATTTGGGCCATTGGCTCACTGTGCTGCGCAGGCCTGCTTGCCTTCACCAGGAGGCCCTGGGAATCGAACCCAGGGCCTCCCATATGGTAAACGGGAGCCCAACCAGTTGAGCCACATTTACTTCCATCACATACAATACAATCTATCCAAAGCGTATAATCAAAAGCTTTTAGTATAATCACAGTGTTGTGTATTCATCCCACAAAAAAATTTAGAACCATTTCATTACTCCAAAAAGAAAAACTCCACACCTACACCCCTTAGCAGTCCTTCCCCAGCCCTACATAACCACTAATCTAATTTCATCTTCATAAATTGATTTATATTTACATTTTATATAAATGGAATCATACGGTATCTGTCCTTTTGTGCCTGGCTTGCTTCACTGAACATAATGTCCTCCAGGTTCATCCATTCATTTCTTCTTACAGCCGCATAATATTCCACTGTGTGAATATACCAGTTTATCCATTAATTGGTTGATGGACACCTGGTTTTTTTCCAACTTTTGACAGTTGTGAATAACACCACTATGAATACATAGGTGTGCAGGTGTCTGTTCTTGTCACTGCTCTCAGGTCTTCTGGGTATATACCCAGGAGTGGTATTGCAGGGTCATGTGGCAAATCTATATTCAGCTTCTTTAGGAAATGCCAAATAGTCCTCCACAGTGGCTGTACCATTCTGCATTCTCACTAATAGTGAATAGGGTTATTCTCTCTCCACATCGTCTCCAACACGTGTAGTTCTCTCTCTTTTTTTAAAAAAGTTTTATTTTATTTATTCCTCCCCTCCTTGTTTGCACTCGCTTTCTGATCTCTTGTGTCCATTCGCTGTGTACTCTGTGTCTCTTCATCTTCTCTTTAGGAGGCACGGGGAACCGAACCCAGGACCTCCCATGTGGAAGAGTGGTGCTCAATCGCTTGAGCCACCTCCACTCCCTGCTTTGTTGTCTGATTGTGTTTCCTCTGTGTCTCCTTGTTGTGTCAGCTCACCATGCCAACTTGTCGTGCCAGCTTGCCATCTTGCTTGTCTTCTCCAGGAGGCACCGGGAACTAAACCCAGGACCTCTGATGTGGGAGGGAGGTGCCTAATTGCTTGAGCCACCTCCTTTCCCTGCTTTGTTGTGTCTCTCATTATGTTTTTTCTTCTTGTGTCTCTTGTTGTCAGCTTGCTGTCTTGCTTGTCTTCTTTAGAAGGCACTGGGAACCTCTGCTCCCTGCTTTGTTGTATCTCTCATTATGTTTTTTCTTCTTGTGTCTCTTATTGCATCATCTTTTTGTGTCAACTTGCTGTGCCTGCCCGTCACACCAGCTCACTGTCTTCTTTAGGAGACACCAGGAACTGAACCATGGACCTCCCATGTGGTAGGCAGGAACTCAGCTAATTGAGCCATATCCGCTTCCCTGTTGGGAAATTTTTAATGACAGATTTAATCTCTTTAAATGTGATTGGTTTAAGTTCTTGTATTTCTTGTAGCGTCAGTGTAGGTTGTTTGTGCATTTCTAGGAATTTGTCCATTTCCTATAGGTTGTCTAGTTTGTTGGCATATAGTTTCTCATAGTATCCGCTTATGATCCTTTTTATTTCTGTGGGATCAGTTGTAACTTACCCCCTTTCATTTCTGATTGTATTTATTTGCATCTTCTTTTTTTCTTTGTTAGTCTAGCTAGGGGGTTGTCAATTTTATTGATCTTCTCAAAGAACCAGGTTTTGGTTTTGTTGATTTTTCTGTTTTTTCTTTTTGTTCTTAATTTCATTTATTTCTGTTCTAATCTTTATTTCCTTCCTTCTCTTGTTTTGGGTTTGGTTTGCTGTTCTCTTTCTTGTTTCTCCAGTTGTTCAGTTAGATCTTTGGTTTTAGCTTTTCTTTTTTAATATAGGCGTTTAGGGCTATAAATTTCCCTCTCAGCACTGCCTCTGCTGTATTCCATAAGTTTGATAAGTTGTGCTCTCATTTTCATTTGACTCAATATATTTATTGATTTCATTTACAATTTCTTCTTTGACCCACTGATTATTTAGGACTATATTGTTTAGCCTCTACACATTTGTAAATTTACCTCTTGCCTATTACTGATTTCCAGTTTCATTCCATTATGATCTGAGAAGGTACTTTGTATAATTTCAATCATTTTATATTTATTGAGAGCTGCATTGTGCCCTAACATGTGGTCTATCCTAGCGAAAGATCCACGGGCACTTGAGAAGAATGTATACCCTGCTGAGTTTGGATACAGCGTTCTGTATATGTCTGTTAGGTCTAACTCATTTATCGTATTGTTCAAGTTTTCCACTTCCTTGTTGATCTTCTGTCTAGTTGTTCTAGCTAATGATGTGAGCGGGGTTTTGAAGTCTCACTTGCATCACTCGTCTCCTTTCCAGGTTGTCTATCTCTCTCCATTCTCACCCCTGCACGTGTACACACACACACACACACACACACACACACTGAGAAGTCATTGATTCCTTTATAAAAAATGGGGTAATTTCTTACACTTTTGCATTGTCATCTCACTCAAGGTCTTGTATACAGCTTCTAAATCAACTGATATTCTAGTTGATTTCTTACTTACTATACCTGCCCCTTTTTAAAAACAGGTTCTCTTTCCCATTTGTAAGAGTTCTGTTATAGACAGAAGTTCTTTATCATCACATTACATATATATATATATTTAGATCTTTTATTTATCCCCTGACTTTATTAATGGTATATTTGGCCATACAAAGGTTTTAAATTTTTATGTGGTCAAAATGTTTATCTTTTCTTTGATGGCATCCGAATTTCGTCTCGAGTCATTCACTCATCAAATTTTTATGTGGTTAAATAACTTTTTCTTTTACAGTTCTTTTATTTTCTGTCTTGGTTTAGGTGTCACTTCCATCCCTTAATTGTAGGTCTAGTCCCCCAGATGTTCTTCTAAGATTTTTTTTTTTTTAAGGAGGTACTGTGGATTGAACCCAGGACCTCCTACATGGGAAGCAGGTGCTGAACCACTGAGCTACATATGCTTCCCAATGAGAGCTATTTTCTTTTGTTGTTGTTTTGTTTGTTTGTTTTTAGGAGGTATTGGAGATCGAACCCAGGACCTTGTATATGGGAAGCAGGCACTCAACCACTTGAGCTATAGCCATCCCCATCTTCTAAGATTTTTTAAAATTTTAATTTATTCCCCACTCCTCATTGTTTGCGCTCACTGTGTGCTGTGTATGCTCATCTTCTCTTTAGGAGGCACTGGGAACTAAACCTGGGACCTCCCATGTGGGAGAGAGGCACTCAGTCGCTTGAGCTACCTCAGCTCCCTGCTTTGTTGTGTCTCCTTGTTGTGTCAGCTCACCGCGCCAACCTGTTGCAACAGCCCATCATGCCAGCTTGCTGTCTTGCTCATCTCATCCAGGAGGTACCGGGAACCAAACCCGGGACCTCCCATGTGGTAGGCAGGAGCTCAATCTCTTAAGCCACATCCGCTTCCCTAAGATTTTTTTTTTTCCCTAAAATTTTTAATGTATTAGTTGAAGGCTTTAATATATCTGGAATTAAGTTTTACATATGATATAATAGGTGTTTAACAGTTACCGGTTTTAAATTTTAATCTTAGATATTTCTTATTTTGTAAAAGCCCAACTACGTATTCCAAATCAGCCCTAAGGAGTACTCTCTAGGCAGTTCTGAGTGAATTCAAGGATGAAATTGTGTTATTATTAGCCTTGCTGCTGTGCTTGATGGAGTACTGAACAAAGGAAGCAGTGTGACCACTGCTAATCTGTGGGACTCCATAAACCACGAAACTCATGGTGAGGCCAGTGAAATCTGAAATGAGTATGTTCTCAGAATAAAGTAAAACTGGGGCCAGCTGTATAGCCCAGTGGATAGGGCACCAGTTTACCACATGGGAGGCCCTGGGTTTCAGTCCCCGGGGCCTCTCTGGGCAGGCGGACTGCTTGAGAAGGCAAAAGCCACCGTTGGCAGGGCAGAGCCGCCATGGGCAGGGCGGAGCGGCCCGCAAGCAGGCAAGGCCACCGCTCACCAGTGAAGCTGACTCGGCGCATCACTGCAGCAGGGGGCAGGGGGAGACAAAAAGCAGAAAATAAAAAATAAAAAAATAATAAATAATAAAAAATAAAAGAATAAAGTAAAACTGATCAATAGGGAAAAGAGTAGGATGCTTTTCTGTAAATAAAAAATCATATCTGATTAATCTGTTAGAACTTTTCATAGATTTAATAATGCATTTTCATAAAGAGGAACCAGTGAATATAATCTTATTTAATTTTTAAAAAATGCTTTGGCAAGATTCCACATTCAAGAGTCTTTTAGGTTGGAGGTACAAAACAATGAGTATCACTACAAAGACATTTTTCTAGAAGAAGATTCTATATGATAGGTGTTAAGACTAATCTTAAATTCTTATAAAAGATAGAGGGGAATATGGAGTGAAATACCCATGTTTGCAGGTGTATGATTTTTTTCTAGGTAATGAAAAGCAAAGCTAGGAATAAACTTAAAAAGTCATTTAAGGTTGTATATAAAAGTTTTGGTTTTTTTAAAATGAATTTCATGTGAATAAGTTAAAAGGTATTATATTTATAGGTCAGTTATTCTGAATGGGGTGGGAGGTGGGGAGGGGAGGATGTCTTCCAGGAATAAGCCTACCAGAATTTGGGGGGGGGGGCAGTGATTTTTCAAATTATACTTTCTGGAACTTTGATTCTCTATCAACCTCTCCACTCCACCCTGCAAATCACTGCTGTAGTGACCCACTAATTGAAAAAAGTGTTGAAAATGTCATTTGGGAAGAAATGATTCAAACTACACTTATGTGATCATGGACTAGGAAAAGGACCCTAGTGACATTATGCTAACCATGTCCTAAAGACTTTAACCCAATATGCTGCTGTATCCAGAAAGGCCAGTATATTGTGGGACAACCTGAACATTAATTAACACTGGGCCAGACACATAGTATTATAAAATATCAGATCTTTGCATCTGCCCTTTGAAAAAGTGTCTTAGAAATATGAAACCCATTCCCCAAGATTAAGAACCACCAATTGTGGGAAACAGATGTAGCTCAAGTAACCCAAGCAACTGGGCTCCTGTCTATCATATAGGAGGTCCAGGGTTCGTTTTCTGGGGCCTCCTGGTGAAAGGCAAGCTGGCCGGCACAGAGTGCTGGCCTGTGCAGGAGTGCTGGCCTGCGCAGAGAGCTGGCACAGCAAGATGATGCAACAAAAAGAGACACAGAGGAGAGACAATAAGAGACAGCAGACCAGGGAGCTGAAGTGGTGCAAGAGATTGAGTGCCTCTCTCTACTCTGGAAGTGGGATCGGTTCCTGGTGCTGCCTGGGCAGAAGACAAGCAGATACAGAAGAACACACAGAGAACAGACAGCAACGATGAGGTGGTGGTGGTGGTGAGAAATAAAATATATCTTTAAAAAAAAAAAGAACCACCAGTTGAAACTTTATAATCAGGAAACTAAGATCCAGAAAGGTTAAATGATTCGTCTAAAGGCACTCAGTTAATTGTGTTTCCAGGCACCAGTTCTCCTAAATTCCAAGCTAATGTACTTAACTACCCTAAATTACTTTGGAAACCATTCCTATTTTAAGTATTCAGGGTTTTTATTCAATGTGCAATTCTGGTTACTACTACTTAAAGAAAAATGTCATGCTAGAAAAGGGTCTAAAGGAAAACAAATAAGATAATCAAAAGGATTAAGAATACACTCTTATTTATTTATATCCCAACCTTATTACAAAGATATAGATAATAAAGTAAGATCAAAAAGATTAAAACTTAGAAAAATGATAAGGAAAATAAAGGTAGTAAAAAGATGGAACCAAGAATGTGGCTAATATACAAATGCATAACATGAAGTCCTAAACAAATTAGATTCTAAGTGGTCTAGCATCTTGTACAAAGAAAAATACATTACATTGAATATTTACAGGGTTCTTAAGGTAAAAAAAAAAAACATACAGCAATTCACAAAAAAAACAACCACAGAAAATTTCTCCTATGCATCCTCAAATAGAGCACTATGAATTGTAAGGATAAACATCCTTTACATTATGCACGGGAATTAAGTTTCATGGGGACTTTCCTTATAACATCTCTCAATGAAAGCAGGTGGCATCATGCCAAAGTACAATTCAGCAAAAGCCATTCTGAAGAGGCCAATAAAACGCCAGCCATGTAAGGGAAAAATATGGCCTAATTCAGAGACAATTAATAGATAAAATACACAGGATGCACAGACTCTTCTTTTTGGAGAGATCAGATAAAACTGAAGGATAATATGGTCTCGATTAAAGCATATTTTCCCTCAAATCTAAGAACAAAAATCAAGCTTTGGAGAAGTTAAAGAAAAATGAGAAGTCATCAAGGCCAGAAATGTATACAAATTCAAGGTCTAAATGATTTTCCTTCCTAAAGGAAACGGTTCTTTTCGTGTATCTCTAACTTTAAATCTTAAGGTTGATATCATGTCTTTTTATGAAACACCCATGGTTTGCCCATCAGAAATTGTATACTGGGCTGTCTATGGAAATAATCAGTGTAAGATCTCTTATGCCTTTAAAGGAGACTTTGTTTTAGAAAAAAAATTGGATCGCTTTTCCAGTTTCCCCTAGAGAAGACATTTAACCCACCCCTGCTTCAGTTCCTATCTTCTTCCTTACATCAGGGTCTTAGGTTCACTTTTTAAATTATTTTAAATTAGGTTTATTACAGACCAGCCTTGAGTCCCTACAGCATATTTTTTAGCTTCATATTTAAGGATTGAAATGCCAACCTTTGAGACCTTTGAGAAACATTCATGCTGCTTCTGATGGGCCTATTAAACACATAAACAGCAGCTTAGGAACCCATGAAATGTCATTATTGCTCAAGGAAGGAAACGTGACAGAGAAACAGAGAGGAAAGTAGAAGAAGCCTCTGAGAGCTTCAGGGTATGAATACTGGAGAAATGAAGCAAAGGAAAAAGTTACTACCCTGATCTGAGAGGTGGAATGTATAATGTAAAAGGGGTAGTAGGGCCAGCTGTGGCTGCCAGTAGCAGAATGCTCAAGATTTGAACTCTGGTTCAATGCCTAGAAGAACAGAATGGTAAGTAAAAATAAACTGGATCCTCAAAGTGGTTGTACTGAGTTGGCAGTGGAGGAGAGTCTGTTCCCAGCTGGGCCCCAGTCTGCAGTAGACAGGCTCACACAGGGCTGGGGTAGATCAGAAAGGACTTCAGGTTACAGTCAAAGTCCTTAAAGGGCATGGACTCCGATGTATTTGTTGCCTCCACAACAAAATTCACTGGCTGCTTCTGTAGGAGCTCTGGGTCAAAGGCCATACACCGAAAGAAAGGGTTTACTGGAAGTGATGCAGATATTGTAGATGGTGGAGAGGATGCTGGCATAAGAGCTGAAGAGAAATAGAGCATGAAGGATGAGTGGCTGGGATATCATGGGGCTGAACAAAGAAGCCAGAAAACGAAAGAGAAAGAAGCCTAAGGAACTGTGGAAAGCAGGAAGAAGAACCCTAAAGATAGATTTGTAAAAGAAGGAGAAACGGTAATTGGGGGCAAAGGGGGAAATAAAGGAGCTGTATTTGAGTTTTCAGATCATAATAGAGCAGTACTGGCCCACTCTCTTGGAAAGGACTTGGCCTGCTCTAGATGGGGAGGGGATTTGAGGGAGACAGGCAAAATCCACAGTGCCAGCAACTTTGGAATGGAATTTGAAGTGCTGGTTAGAGGGCAAGTAGTGAGATGGGACTTGATCAAATTGGAGTCCCCCTCAGGAAAAAAAATTAATCAGGGGATGGGGAAATATCACTTCATTTACAGGGGAATGAGAAAGTGAATGGTTTTGTAGTCAAGAAGGAAAGTTTTTAAGGCAGTGTTTACCCTTACCTCATGAAGCAGGAGTGAAAGCCCCTGGTTAAGAGAGGTTGGTATCATAGTCACAGTGGGTCACACTTGCCAACATAGCCACATGATCTCTCTTTGCAGACACTGGGAACTGAGTTAAGGGGTAAGGAGGTATCATTCCTTAATGAGAATAAGGCAAGATTTCCTAAGGTCTTTCCTTCAGTCCACCTCAGGGCAAAGTTCCTTTCTTTTCTGCCCAATACCATTGCCATTCTCTTACCTTTCCGGTTGCCAGAGAGAAAAGCAAGACACCAATCGGCAGCATGGTTGTAAGGCCCTCCACTCAGGACCTCTGGGGCTACAGATATGAAAGATATTTGTCATTGACACCCTTTGGCTATCCTGCCCAATGCTTACCCATCAGCTTTAGCCTCTCTCTCACCCATGCATTGAAGAGTTCCACAGATAGTATAGGCTCGGGCTTCTTGGGACAGGTAGCAGGACAGTCCAAAGTCTGTCAGTTTCAGACGGCCTATGAAAGAAGACAGCAACAGCACCACTCCATTCGACCCCTCATCAGCCATATCTATTTCCAAACCCAGGTACCTCTCATCCTGGGGCTAGGGAAGGAAAAGGACTTGCCTCGCTCATCCAGAAGGATATGCTCCATCTGAAAAATCACAGGTGAGGAGTTTATCATTCAGCCAATTCTTTTCAACCCTCTTTCTCCATGTATACTCCTAGCTGAAGAAGCCCTACTTGCATTCAGATCTATACTTGGTAGAACCCTTGCCCAAAATCCTTAGAACCCATGGGGGCCCCAAGGTCAAGTATTCTCTGTTCTACCCTGCCTTCTTGGCCCTGTTGGAACCTCTTACTGAGTCCCCTCCTTAGACAAAGGGGAAAAGCACACAACTCTACCTTCATATCTCAAAGGATGATGCCCAAGTCATGCAGATAGCCTGTGGATGACAGCAAACATGCAGTGTGCTGAAGCTTTCCTGTCTTTTCCAGTTCCCCTGGTAGTCTTCCCCCCCATCCCTATCCTTAACCTTTGACTCCATGAGTTAATACCAATTCTCTTCTCTGCCCACCACCTGATTCTTCCCTCCCTAATTTCATTACTACTCCTATTTCACTTACACAGCACCAGGACCAGTTAAACAGCAAAGAGGTGGACAGAGGACTCACCAAAGTAGCCAACAGTGGACCAGAGGGAGTACAGATCTGTTTTGCAGTAGCTGCACAATGCAGAGCACCAGAAGTCTAGGCAATATTTGGAGGCATATGTGCCTGGGCTCAAGGTATTGTAGACCTCCTGCCCAAACTGGTGCAACCTGCTAATCTTCTCCCTCTGGGATAGAGGTCATATGAGAAAGGGAACAGAGCAAAGTCAGAACAAGCTAAAGGGGTGGGTATTCCCAGGTGGGGGCTATGTTAGGACTCTTGGGGATGAGGAGAGAGGCCAGTCACTCACTAATGAAGAGATGTGTTTTTCCCGCCAGCTGTCCCCCAAACAGTGTACAAAAGGATGGTTTATCTGTTTCTAGAGACAAAGAAAACAGGAAGTTAGGGAGGAATCAGGTCAGTGAGGATCAATGCAGCAAAGGAGTCAGGCTTCACTTATTTATGAAGAAAGGAGCTGCTGCCTCACCACTTAGCTCAGAGGAACTCAATAATTAGGACTAACTGCCTGGTAATCCTGAAACCATCATAATACTAAGGGGCAACACACACTGGAACATGCTGGAGAGGTTTCCCTGGCATGATCTGGAACAACTGTGCTAACAGCTACTTTCCTCAGGATCTGCTTTGGAGTTAAAATAGGTGGAAGCAGAGGGAGCAGAACTGGGAAGAGCAAGGAAGTTGGCCAAGAAACATCCTTTTGC
>PVKH010043532.1:0-10705 GCA_004027955.1 Chaetophractus vellerosus | reverse complement strand
TACAAATTAACAGCAACAACAAAAATAGGTAGGGCATATTAACAAAAACTAAGTTATTGGAACAAACCTGATCTTTAGTGTGAACTTTTTTTTTTTTTTTTAAGATTTATTTATTTTATTACATATATCCCCTTCCCCCCCGCTAGGGCGACGCGCCGAGAGTGGTCACTGCGCAGGCGCGGCTTTCCCCGCTTGTGGGCGGCTTCTGCTTCCATTCACGGCCGGCTTTCAGTTCACGGGTGGCTGGCTGCGCTCCATTCGCGTGCTACCTGCCCTGCCCATGGCGGCTTTTGCCCTGTCCGTGGCAGCTTTTTGCCCTGCCCACGGCGGCTCTGGCCCGCCCATGGCGGCTTGCCATTCTCAAGGCAGTCTGCCCGCTAGGAGAGGTCTCCAGGAACCGAACCCGGGGCCTCCCATGTGGTATGCCGGCGCCCTATCCACTGGGCTATCGAGCCGGCCCCTAGTGTGTACTTTTAAAGTTTTTTCTTCTTCTTTTTTTTCAGGTACTGGGGCCGGGGATTGAACCCAAAACCTCGTAGCTGGGAAGCCGGCACCAGATCTGCTCCCTTTTAAAGTAGTTTTGAAGTCTCCCAATTTCAGAACCAAATGATATATATAAAACGGGCAGAAGACAATTTGCTAACAATTCTTTTTTGACTATGCATTGTAAATAGAGCATTATACTGAACAGCTCATGGATTTATAAGGAACTAATGGATAAACAGTCCCTCAAGGTATTTATAATTGAGCAGGGAAGGTAAAGCACAAATGAAAATACTTAATAATAGTACTTAATATTTATTATGTGCCAGGTCCTCTATTAAGCGCTTTACATACATTATCTCAATCCTCATAACAACTTCACAAGGTAGTTACTGCTATTATACCAAATATACAGTTGTACCAAATAGAGGCTTAGAATATACAACATGGTCATGGTCACTTAGATCAGAATCCATGTTTGACTCCAAGGGCTCTGCTCATCTCCTGTGCTGTCCTGCCTCATAAAGTAAGAAAGCATACAATTTATAGATAAATTACATATTATATATAAATTACTTACATCTATGTTTGTAGTTGCAAATTTATTTCTCTAGACTCTATGTAATCAACAATATAGAACAATAAACAGTGTGATCACATTTTATACACACTGGAATTATGTGAATTAGAAATAGGCGAAGAGAAGTGGATATGGCTCAAGAGATTGGGCTCCTGTCTACCATATAGGAGGCCCAGGGTTTGATTCTCAGGACTTCCTGGTGAAAAGCAAGCTGAACCCAGGGCGAGCTGGCCTGAGTGCAGAGCTGCCCTATGCAGAGTGCTGGCCTGCGCAGGAGAGCTGGCACAGCAAGATGACGCAACAAAAAGAGACAAAGAAGAGAGACAATGAGAGACACAGCAGACCAGGGAGCTGAGGTGGTGCAAGAGATTGGGTGCCTCTCTCCACTCCAGAAGGTGCCAGGATCGGATCCCGGTGCCACCTAAAGAGAAGACAAGCAGACACAGAAGAACACAGAGAGCAGACAGTGAGCCCAAAACAATGGGGCTGGGGGGAGGAGAAATAAATAAATCTTTAAAAAAAAAAAAGAAATAGTGGGAAATGATGTGATCTATGGTTGTTTATTTTCAACAAAAGTGTCAAAGTAAGTCATTAAGGAAAAGATAGACTTTTCAACAAATTCCTGGGACAACTATGTATCCATTTATAAAAAGAGAAAAAAGCAAAAGTCCTTACTTCACACCATACACAAAAATTAACTCAAAACCTATCACAGACCTAAATGTAAATCTAAAACTATCAAACTTCTAGAGGAAACACAGGATCAAAATCTCTGAGACTTGACTTTCTAGAAGGCAGGTTTTTTAAACATACATACAAGACACAGAAAGCATTTACCATAAAAGAAAAAAATTGACAAATTTCACTTCATCAAAATAAAAAATGTTATTTCTTCAGAAATACAGCTATGAAAATGAAAATAAAAACCAGTGACTGGGAGAAAATGTTCACAATACATTTATCTGTCAAAGAAACTGTATCCAGAATATATAGAAAATTCTCAAAACTCAATAATAAAAAAAAATTCTTTCAAAATAGGAAAAAAATATGAAGGGATACGGCACCAAAGAAGATATATAGATGGCAAATAAGTACATGAAAAGATGCTCAACATTTTTAGTCATTAGGGAAATGCAGATTAAAATCTTAATGAGATACCACTTTACACCCACTAAAATGGCTAAAATTTAACAAATAGACAACACCAAATTTTGACAATGATGCAGAGTTAATAGAACTCAATTATATTGCTGGTGAAAATACAAAATCATGCTGCCACTTTAGAAAACAATTTGGCAGTGTCTTTTAAAGTTAAACAAAATTAAACATGCTTGCCATACAACCCAGTGCATGATCCATGTAGCATCTCCTTCCTGACTGAGGATTGGCCCCCTGCCCCCCTCCTCAGATATCCCCCCTCCCTCCATAACACCCTGGAAGCACATGAGCTTTGGCTGGTATAACCTTGAAAACAGCCTGCCCTGAGTACATCTTGTTTTGAGAAAAGAACACATACCAAAATGTATTCTCCATACTTACACACGAGAAGCTGGCACTTAGTCACTTTTGTTCTTCAACGATATATAATCTGTAGAGCAGTTGCCTTAGGTGCAGACATACCCGAGTGCACTTCTTGCCTCACTGTCCTTTGCAAGATAGCTGCAGCCTGTTGTCATAATTTCCCCTACTGAATGAGTACCATGGCATTTAGCGCCTCTCTTTTCTCAACTGGCTCTGTTATGTGGGCAGTTTGGGGCAGTCTCGGCTGGGTCTCCCCCTATTGCTTCTTTCGGGGTGAGTCCTGCTGCTGGTTCAGCAGGGCACAACACCCAGCACTTCTACTCCTAGATACATGTGTAAGAAAAACGAATGCATAACATTCACAGAAAGGCTTTTACATTAATAACAATAGTAGTTTATTCATAATTGCCCAACATGGAACAACTCAAATGCCTATCAAAAGGTGAATAGGAGGAAGTGGATGTGGGTCAAGGAGTTGGGTGCCCGCCTACCACATGGAAGGTCCCAGATTCGGTTCCCAGTGCCTCCCAAAGAAGATGAGCAATACAGCGAGCTGACCCAACTGGCTGGCATGGCAAGATAACACAATGAGATGACTCAACAAGGAAACACAATGAGAGACACCACAAGCAGGGAGTGGAGGTGGCTGAAGCTATTTGGGCACCTCCCTCCCACATGGGAGGTCCCAGGTTCAATTCCCAGCGCTTCCTAAAAAGAAGATGAGCACACAACGAACAGACACAGAAAGCAGACAGTGAGTGCAAACAACGGAAGTGGGGGGGAATAAATTAAAAAAAAAAATCAGGGAGCGGATGTGGCTTCAACAGTTGAGCTCCTGCTTCTCCTGAAAAAAACAAAAACAAATAACAAGCAAAACAGTGAGAAAGCCAACTCAGGGAAGCCACTGTGGCTCAGTGGTTGAGCGCCAGCTTCCCACATACAAGATCCCGGGTTCAATCCCCAGTCCCTGGTACCTCAAAAACAGAACAAAAAAAAAAGTGAATAGATAAACCAGTCGTGATACATCCATGCAATGGATAATACTCAGCCATTAAAAAAATACACAACTGATCCTTATAATAACATTAGTGAAGCTCAAAAACAATCTGTGGACCTTAAAGAAACTGGGCACAAAAGAGTATGTACTGTGTCCATACTCCATTTATATGAGATCCTAGAATAGACACAACTAATCTACAGGGACAGAAACCAGCTCAGTTGTTGCCTGGAGTGGGAAAGGGAAGGATTGACTACAAATGGGCGTGAGGGAACATTTGGGGTTGATGGAAACATTCTATATCTTGATTGGGGTGATGATTTCGCAGGTGTATCTATTTGTCGGCACTTGTGCTCCCAACCTCTCTCACCAGGAAGAGCTCTGTCCCTTTTAGGGGCTCATGTGATTATATTGACTCACCAAGGATTATTTCCCTATTTTAAGGTCAAGGAATTTGGTACCTTAATTGCATGTGTAAAATCCCTTCACAGTAGCATCTGGTTAGTGTTTGAACAATAACTAGGAGAAGGTATATGTACACCCGGGGCTGGAGAGTTTCAGGGGCCATCTTAGAATTCTGCCTATCATGCCCACCATTAACATTTTTTAAAAATTTAAAAAACCCTCCAAAAATGCATAATTCAAAGCTGATAAGCCAAATGAATTATAAAGGTGGCTTGCCTTTTTCAGGCTGCTGTGATGGAGAATCCCTTTACACAGTGCGTTTGTGTTCTTGTATTTGAAAATAAAAATTACTGAATGTGTGGAAAGACTTGGAAAGGGAGGGAGAATCAGCAGGGAAGAGGAAACTTCCCCTTCCACAGAGTCCCACTAAGCAAGGGAAGAACAATTTATAAGGAGAGATGATAAAAAAAAAACAAAAAAAAAAAACTTGCAGCTGCAGACTAGCTGTCAACAGTGCCTGGAATTTGGTTCCCAGTAGCACCATCCAATGAATGGTCTAACAATGTCAGGAGATCTACATGTGGGGTTGGGGGCCAGGTGTCACTGGTTCAGAATAAACCAGTAAGAGGAACCGTGGTCTAAACGACTGTGAGTTCTTCACGCTCCCCACTGCCCTCACAGGAGTCAGTAGGGGTTTTAGCCAAAAGCACACTGGGGACAGGCTGTCTCCAGACCATTTTTCCTTCAACTTCCTAGAAACCGAAGTATCTGAACAATCATGTCAGGTGGAGCTCTTCATGGAAACAACTCAGCGCCTGATAGGTACTCTGTAGCTGACTCTTTCCTCCATCCTTCCACCTTCCTGTTTGCTGCAGCCACATCCCTGGCTTGGCTACCTTAGTTTATCTTCTGATTGTTGAACCATTACTTCTCCCAGCTCAAGACTCACTTCCTGTCTCCTGAAATGCATGCTCTGCCCTTTGACTCTTCTCCCTGGTCGTCACACCGCACTTAAGAACTGCCACCATGAGCAGCCCACCAGACTCCTGCTCTGATCCAAGAGGGCCAGGAGGGTAGTCCTGTGTGGAAGAGATAGGGTGTCCTATCAACCACTACCAAAACTTCCCCAAAATGGAATGGGCTGCCTTATGAGGTAATGAGATCCTTGTCCATGGAGTTGTTCAGGCAAGGAGTGAACTAATATTAGTCAGTGATATTTTAGAGGAAGTTCAAGCAAAGTGTGTTATGCTAGAGCACCATTGTATTCCTGTCCTGTGACTGCTGTAACAAATTACAAGTACGATAGCTAAAAACAACAGAAATTGATTCTCTCACAGTTCTTGAGTCCAGAAATCTGAAATCCTTTTACTGTGCCAAAATCAAAGTGTCAGCGGGCCACTTTCCCTCCAGAGGTATAGTGGAGAATCCATTCCTTGCATCTTCCTACTTCTGGTGACCTGTCGCATTCCTTGGCTGTGTTCGCCTCGCTCTAATCTCTACCTCTGTCTTCACATGTCCTTCTCTGTGCATCAAATCTCCCTCTACATCTCTCTTATAAGGACACTAGTGATGGCATTTCGTGTTCACCTGGATAAGGCAGGCTAATCTCCCCATCTCCAGATCTTTAACTTAATCATATCTGTAAAGACACTTTTTCCAAACAAGGTTATGTTTACAGTATCCAAGTATTAGGACCCTCTATCTTTGGGAGTCAATTTTCAGCCTACTATAACTACTAAACATCCTGCCAGTTAAAAAATTCTGTGTGACTATAAATATCAGTGATGTGTTCAGATAAATCCAGGATACAGTGAATTTGATTCCCTCTCCTTTCAGTCATTTGTTTATTTCTTTATTCAACCAACATTGATTATATACCAAGAAATTCAGAACCAATGTATGACAGAATTGAACAGATCATAAAGGATATTGATACAATGTGAAGAATGTGTAATTCATCCTACAAGTGATGGTAATCACAGCAGTTTTTATGCATGAGAGAGAAATTGCTAGGATTCGTATTTTAGAAAGCTATCTCTGCCCAGGACAACGAACAAAAGAATGATGGTGAACAACGCCCATCTCAAAGAACAGAGCATATCGACAACTGCAAGCAAGACAGTTCCATCCATCTGCCCCATGGAATCTAGGGCCCCTCTCAATTGGAAACAGAGTGGGCATCACCATCCCAAAATCCTAGGACTGAGGAGTGAACAAACGTAGGGGGGAGTATAACTATGGACTAAAGTAGACTTATTATTATTCTGGCAACAGAAGAACTTGTAACATTGATGTAAGGGCAGTGGCCTGAGGGGAGGGAGAGGGAAGAATGGGTGTAACATGGGCCAATGTTGGGACGCTGGAATTGTCCTGCATGACGTTGCAATGACGGACACAGGCCATTATATGTTTTGATGTAACCTATAAAATTGTGCATTGCAAAGTTTAAACTATAGTGTAAAGTGTAGACTATGGTTGGTGGCAGTGCTTCAATATGTGTTCATCAATCGTGGCAAATGCACCACACTAACGAGAGATTCTGCTAGTGGGGAGGAGTGGGGGAGGGGCAGGGTATATGGGAATCCCACTCTATTTTCCATGTAACATTTGTGTGATCTAAAGCTTCTTTCAAAATAAAATTAATTTAATAAAAAAATAAAAGCATTTTGCATACTGTTTGCAAAAAAAAAAAAGCTGTCCCTGGCATTCATGTATAAAACTCCTTGTTTTAGACTAATCTTGTGTAGCCTCTAGCAAGTCACCACTCTTACAGACCATTTAATAAGTAGAGCTCTCTTTTGACTCCACCCATATATAGTGTGCTAAACTTGTCTCTGAATATGTTGATTTTCCTTTCTATGCCTTTGGAAATATCTCTGAAGGAATAAACTAATGCCTACAACCTTAGGGATCTGGGATTTTAATAAAAGTGCTACAAACATACAAAGTTCCTAAACAGTTCCTTCACGTTCTTCCATTGGCCATAAAGAGAGTTGGTTCTATAATTATCCTGATCCTGGCACAGCAGCAATCATATCTGTAAAGACACTTTTTCCAAACAAGGTGATATTTACAGTTTCCAAGTACTAGGACCTTCTAGATTAGTCCGCTACTACCCTCCTACCTCCCATCCCTCTGTTGTCTTTCATGACATTGACTTTTGCAAAGAATCCAGACAAGTCGTCTTGGAAAATGTCCCACACTCAAGATTCATCTGATTATTTCCTCATCGTTAGATTCAGGTTAAATTGTTTGGCAAGAATACCACATATTTCATTTTACAGGTGAGGAAACGGAGAGTCAAAGTTATTGACAAAGGGATTCTGTAGGCAATTTCTTGACTCTCAGAATTGGAAATAAGAGGAATAGAGGTGAAGAGGTATGAAAATAAGGGCTCCTTCATCAGAAAATTACTTTCTACCCAACAGAGGAAAAGTTGTTTTGTTCTTTCTCTTCAGAGTTCAAAAGGCCAGCTAATTTTCAAAGAATAGTCACCTAAGACTAAGAACGAAAGTGGAATCTACTGGTCTTAGTAAACATTTAACTATCACATTCGTTTTTAATCCTTGAGAATGATAAGCAGATCAAAAGTACCTGAAAAATCTGTAAGAAACTAACATAGTTCTTTTGTTGCTCTTGAAAGCTTCTCCAAGTATTTGACCTACTAAGCAAAATCCCCCTCCAGAGTAACTAATTTTTTTTTCTTTTTTAGTAAACTTTTAGATTTCCCCCACATTTTCCCAACTTTTCTGAAACTTTAATAAATCTGGGATACTCTATTTTCTGATTGAGTTCCAGCCTTGCAAAATGGCTGTCCATGAATTAGAAATGAAATCTGCAGAGGACAAATTTCTCTATAGGATGCCATTTGGCAGGAACTGACAACCTTCACAAAGTGGCAAATGGATGTTGGGCATGGTGGGGGTAGTTGTACCTGTGATTCAAACAAGCAAATTGGACTAAGAAGTCCCATGCTCTAAAAATTGTCCCTTCCAATACAGAACATTATCAACCCCTTCTTTTTTACTTTAATTTTTCAAGCACACAGAAAAGTTGAAAAAACAGTTAAATAACACATGTAAATGTATGACCTCGATTCATAAATTGTTTGCATTTCCCCCCACAGCTTTATTTCTTTCTTTTTCTTTTTTGCTGAACTATTTGATATCATGACATGTCATGACACTTCACCCCTCAACATTTTAACATATATCTCCTAAGAATAAGGATTTTTTTTGCATAATCTCAATACCATTATCACTCCTACAAAAACAAACATTAGTTCAATAATACAATCTCATCAATACACCATCTTCAAATTTCCCCAGTTGTCTAAAATGTCTTTTACTTTATATATAGATAGATATACAGGATCCAGTCAAGGTTCATGCATCTGGTTATGTCTTTGTTTATATTCTAGATTAGTCCACTACCACCTTCCTACCTCCCACCTCTTTGTTGTCTTTCATGACATTGACTTTTGCAAAGAATCCAGACAAGTCATCTTGGAGAATGTCCCATACTGAGGAGTCATCTGATTATTTCCTCATTGTTAGATTCAGGTTAAATTGTTTGGCAAGAATACCACATACATTATTTTGTATATTTATTACATAACATCGGGGGGCATATGTCAGGCTGTGCCACTACTAATGACCCTAAGTTTGATCCGTTGGTTAGGGCAGTAACTGCCAGATTTCCTCAACTGTAAAAGTTCATTTTGCCTTTAAATGAGTAAGTGATCACAGAAGTAACATGTTGAAATAACAGCAAAGCATTTTAAGTGCGTATCAGTAGGATTGTTGATGGAAAGAGGTAGCTCACAAAGTTTTGAGTCTATAACCTGAAAATTACAAAGTAAATACACACAGAGAGATGTCTAGAGAAAGAAGGAAAGGATATGAACCATAGTGTTAACCGTTGTTACATTTAAGTGGTGAGATTACAGCTGGTTTTATTTTCTTTCTTGCTATTTTTTTTTTCTATTTTCTAGGTCTTCTGCAACAAACAAGTATTGCTTTCATTATTGGAGAAAATTTTTTAAATATTTCAAGAAAAGAAGAAAGGAGGAAGAAGAGAAAGTAGGGGCACAGAAAGACGAACCCCTTGGGTCCAATCAGTGGTGGTGTTTGTGTAACTGAAAGTAAGAATTAACAAATAATTATGATTACTGAATCATTATATAGATGTCTTTTTACTTTCCAATACACTAGAAAATAGCCAAAGGTTAATATCTGAAATTACTGAAACTGGCTAGACTGACCTCACCTTTTGTATATGGTCATGGCTAACTAAGACTTGCTGTTTTAGTCTGCTAAGGCTGCTGATGCAAAAAATCAGAAATGGGTTGGCTTTTATAAAGAGAATTTATTGGGGTAAAAGTTTACAGTTCTGAGGCTGTGAGATGCCCAAATCAAGGCATCATCGTAGATACTTTCTCACCAAAGGTCAGCTCCTGGCAGATCCTGGAGTCCTGCCACACGGCAAGGCAAGATGGCACTGATATCTGCCATTCCTCAAGTCCTCCCTCTCACATGGCAGGGTCAAAGTGCCAGAGCTCCCTTTCTCTGTGTGTCGCTGCTTCCAGTTCTCAGTATATATGAGACCCCAGCAGGAGGGCAGAGACCCAATCAGGGTCATGCCTCGCTGACAGTTCAATCAAAGGCCCTAAAGTGAGCTAATCAAGTGGTCTAATCAGAGATCCTTTAACTAAATCTAATCGAAAGGTCCTGGGAAGCTGGTGTAGCTCAGTGGTTCGATTACCTGCTTCCCTCGTACAAGGTCCAGGTTTCAATCCCTGGTACCTAAGGGGGGAAAAAAAAAAAGCCCCATCTGCAGTGCATTTTTAGGCACAGGTATGGGTTAATTTAAGAACATAATTTTCTGGGATCCACAAAAGACAAACCAGGAAACCTGCCATCATGATTATCCCAGATTGAGCTTACCCTTGCATATGAACATTTCTATTGAAATGGTAACCATGCCACCCTTCCCTGTTTGAAATCCACAAACAACCTTGTAACTAACCCCCATTTTATACCCCCTCCCTACCCTGTCCTGTTCAGCCCCTTAATATTTACTAATGAGGGAACCTGAACCAGTCCCACCCCAATTACTCATTAGCCTAAGCCTCCTGTCTTGCTGCTATAAAACTATCAGAATCATCGCAGTTTGAGGAGGCAAATTTTGGGTCCTTAGGCCACTGACCTCCTTTGTTATGTGCAAGCAAGTGAACTCTTTCTCTCTGAAAACCTGGTATCTCAGGAATTGGTTAGTTAAGTGCACCAGGCATGAGAACCCACATTTTGCTTGATGTCAGTGGTGGTGGTGATAAGGTAGATTGAAAGGGAAGAGAAAGGCAGGGCATTCACTTTCCTGGTTTCCCCTTGAGAGAGATTGATAAATGCAAATAAATGCAAGTTCCTTCTTCCCTCTACACTCTAAAGACTGATTTCTGAGACACCGGGGTTTCAAAGAGAGAAAGAATTTATTTGGTTCTGTAAGCAAAGGAGCACAGTGGCCTAATGGCCTAAAACTGCCTCCGTGATTTGCAGAAATTCTAATATTTTATAACATCAAGATGCTAATGAATAATTGGGGTGGAGTTGGCACAAGTTCTTGTTTGTTAAAGATTTATTTTATTTATTTATTTCTCCCCACCCCCTCGTGGTTTACACTTGCTGTGTCTGTTTTCTTTGTTTCTTTAGGAGGCATCAGGA
>PVKH010043531.1:0-10729 GCA_004027955.1 Chaetophractus vellerosus | reverse complement strand
GTTTGCAGCCTGAAGAGAACAGAGCAGGTAAGAAACCCTGAGAGACAAGCCTTACGCCAGCCTACATTTGAGATTGGAAGAAGCTGCAACCATGGAGCCTTAAGAGGAGGGAAGAAGGCTGAACCTTCACAGACATAGCTCGCAATCTTGCTTCAACACATGACAAATGACTTTGAGTGAGAAAGTACCTTTTATTGTTTGTACCTTGAGTTGGACTCTTTAGGGCCTTGTAACTGTAAGCTTCTACCCCAAATAAATACCCTTTATGAAAATCCAACAGATTTCTGGTACTTTGCATCAGCACCCCTTTGGCTAATACAACTGTTTCATTACTTTCACAGCAGAAAAGGTCAAAAGGGCAAGGGGAAGAGATCCCATTGTGGCCAGTCTCTCAGGAAAACCACATACTCCGGAGGGTGACTGGATGGTGGCTCTACATGCCCCACATGCTGGCAGAGAGAGAGACAAATCTAGCTAGGATATTTCTGCACCCCAGGGGGAGGAGACCTTGCCACTGAAAGTTCCTGCTTCGCTGAGCAATTGGGGCTGCTTGTTCCCAGTTTCTGGGTTTAAATTATGGTCAAGCTCTTTCATTAGACCTAATATCTCCCCCAAGGTTGCGGAATGGATACAGACTGAAACACTATGCACAATAGAAAAGGAGGAAGGTTGTAGGCAAAGGCTGGAAGATAGCCACTAGATTTGTCTGTGACTCCCCAGCAAAAGATAGAGTATTAATAAGGTTAATATTTGCACCTTGAAGGTTGAGAAAAATTCTAGTAATTCTCCCTAACTTGCACCTAGAGCAGCAGTCCTCAGTACTGTTACATGGATGCTTGTGGAACGTGTCACAGGGAATTTGTTACAAATAATAAATGGTTACAGTATGAAAATGTTTAACTTAAATAACTGGGAATTCATGGTTGTCCCTACAGTACTTTACTCATCTGCTCTCAGATACTGTATTTGAGAAAAGAAAATGCATAGCATTTCAGTTGGTGTCCTGGAAATTTTACTTCATCAGCAGCTTCTCTGGGTGTGGCCAGGAAGTCTTGCACTCAAATGAAGCTAGTTTGTTATCTGTGTTCATATGTACAAAAGATGGCAAACTTTTGAGCTGGAGGGAGCAGAGAAACGTATTTTCAGTGCTATTTTATACTTTTGTACATATATTATTGCATGTCATTCTGGAATAATTGCAATTAAGTTCTTTTTAAACATTTAAAGATCTTGTGAGGAATTTGCTTACATATAAGTAAGAACTATGGCAAACCATCTGACAGTGGCCACAGAAGCAACTGAATGTGTAACATAGATTCTTAAACCAAAGGGGTAAACAAAACTTTATAAACCGCCCACCCTCATTTACTTTTCCCATAACTCTACTCTTTTTCTTTGAAATAAATAGGCTGGTAATTGACTACATATCCATCAAGATTTTTAAACAGAGTTAAAGTAATCAAGATGAGAGGATGATGTTATGAATCACTCTAATAGAGAAATGGAAAGATTCCCTCTGACCTCTTATTTTCTAGGAAATCAACTCTAGTACAGTCAAAGAAAGAAATTTTTTAAGCTCCACAGGGCCCCTGGTTGCAACAATATTAATAGCACTTAAAAGTAAATTCATAGCAGTCCCCAATGTCAGTCATTTCTTCCTATATTACTTGCTGACACTTAACAGGGTGAATAAAGAAAATCTACTGGTTTCTCTTTGGAAAGCTATTTTTCCCCTACTTCGAAGCATTAGATTACCATTACTTGGTTCATTTGGAAGAAGCCTGCCTAAAACACAAGTACATTAACTTTATAAAACTGGAAAACTAAACCCACATTAATTTCATTACAATCATTGCCTGGTTGCTGATGAAGACACTTGTCAAGAGACTTTCAGGCTTCCATATAACATTTTTTAAAGTTCCTTGTTGGAATCCATTTCCAATGCAATATAGTTTGGTTAAAAAAATTCATAACAGCATAATATTGAAATTCAATTTGGAATTCTATATATAGGATTTTCTTATGTTTTTTATTTCAAATAAAAAAGAATAAATTTTAAATTTATGATTAAAAACTCAATTCAATATTTTATTATGATGGAGTAGAACTCTGCATTTATATGTTGTGGGTAAAATGACAACTTATACATCTCCAAATGCTGGATCAATTATGTAATGTACAATTATGTCACATTTTATATATACATTAACAAATGGATGCTTTATATATAAATACTTTGGATACAGCACATGTGGAACCCATTGCTGAGTCTAAAATCCACTCAGGAAAATAATGGTAATTAATTGGAAACAGAAATATTTGACACTGCATTATATCTTCAGGCTTAAGATGATCATCTTGTTTTGGATTTGTGCAAGACTGTTTTATGATAAGAAGAAAAATATGAAGAGTTCACTTTCTGTTGAACTTGGTAATTACATCCAATCCAACAATAATAATAGATAACTATTGTCAAAGACAATTATTATTACAATGAAAAACCAAGACCATGTTAAAAAATACATATCAATTTTTAAAAATGACAATGCCAGTTATTTAAAAATAACAGTACCACTTGCTAAAACTAAGTATAAAACTTGGTTTTGAGTTTCCTAACAGTCAAAGAGAAAAAAGAACAATAAAAAGGAAGCATATCAATTCTTATGAGAGACCAATTATTGTTCCTCTCTTTTTCTCTTTCAGAAGGGGATTTTGATTGTTTTTATTTCTCAAAAATCTTTACTCATGACATTCTCAAATAAAAGTATTTGGCAAAATATTGGAATTCAACTCAATGGAAGTGATTCTGAAGAGACTAAATTTACATGATGTGATCCAGTATATAGATTTCAGTGATCTAGCTTCAACCAAAATTAGAATTTAATCCTGTCCTTTAAATAATCCTTTTCTTTTAAATGTAATTGCTTAAATGATCCTTTTAGCTGTAATTTATTTTCAAATTTCACTCAACAGAATCCAATAGCAGATTGAGAAGATTCTTTAATCAGGTTTGAATAGATGGTTTTGTTTTGTTTTTTTATATATATCCCCTCACTTTCCACTTGTTCTTGCCATGTTCATCTTTGCATTCCTCTGTGTCTGCCCGCCCCCTCTGCCCCCGCTGTGGCGACCCGCGGAGTCAGCCCACTGCGCGGCGGCCTTGCCTGCCCTGCCTGTGGCTGCTTTGCCCCGCCCACGGCGGCCCGCCTTCTCAAGGTGGCCTGCCTGCTCAAGGAGGCCCCAGGAACCGAACCAGGGCCTCCCATGTGGCAAACCAGCGCCCCACCAATTGAGCCACAGCCAGCCCCAGATGGTTCTTTATTATTTAAGATCTAATCTGTGAGCATTAAAAACCAGAGGAGAGCATGGAGAAAATAAGTTGGTTTAGAGGGAGGGTGTATTAGTCAGGGTTCTCTAGGGAAACAGAATCAACAGAAGATATCTGTAAATACTATGAGATTTTATAAGAGTCTCTCAGGAGACTGTGGGAGGTGCACAAGTCCAGGTTCCACAGGCAGGCTGCAAACCAGGGTCTCTGAACAAAGTCCAGTGAAGGCCCTTGATGAGTTCCTGGGAGACATTGGCTGTACAAAGAAGAGCTGGGAAATTCTCTCTGAATAGTGAAATTGCTCCCCTTTTGAGGCATTCAACTGATTGGATAAAGTGTCTCTCATTGTTGACAGCAATCTCCCTGGTTGATGCAGATGTAATCAGCCATCCACGCAGTAAACTCACCGATGACTAAAGCCCATAAATGTCCTTGTATTACAGTTAGTCCAGTGCTTGCTTGACCAAACAACTGGGCACAATTACCTGGCCAAGTTGACTCATTAGGCTAACCATCACAGAGGGTGAGGTCAACATAAAAGGAAGAGGGAAACAGGAAAAAGGAGAAGTTATTTGAATATGGGAATAAAATAGCCAAATAAGACGGTGATCCAGAGCAGATGATGGTGATGAAGTTAGGGAGAGAATGTGAAGCAATACTGTGTATTAGGTAAATTATTTTGCACTAAACAGCGAGAAGCTGGGCTAGTATGGAGGGGGCTTACTAACAAGGCAGCTAAGATTAACGCTGATTAATCATTTTGCATGAAAATCTCTTCCTGACATGGTTTGAGATTACAGATCTGCAAAACAATTAAATGGGCTATTTCATGAGATAGCTCTGTTTAGTGATTAACTCATCCTTCTTGGAACTGCCCATAGTATTTCATTAAATCTCAAAATACTTTCTGCTAGGTCCTTATTGTTGGAAGTCATAAATGCTAGTTTTGATGCAGTTATATTATCTCTCTAATTACCAAGGAGAAATAAAAACAAATAAAAATCATAATTTGCCACTTGTGGACCATTAAACATAGACTATACGTGTAGTCTGCAGTTTAAGAAAGAAGCTGAGGCTATTGTGGTTAGTTTTTTTGTGTGTGTTTTTCTGAATAAAACTGCCTTTTTTTCTCATAGGCCTATGGTACAGGACATTCTACTTTTCTTGTTTCTTCTTTCCAAAAAAACCTGTCTGTTGTTTACTAACATTTTTTCTCACTGTCATTTTTTAACCTTCCTCAAAATGTAAGTTTAAATAAGAAAAGGTAAATATATGAACTATGTAGATATTGATTGGGGGGGGGGGTGTATTTACTTAGCTGGCTCAGTTTAATGTTATTTATTTTTGCCATTTCCAGTGCTAGTTCAGTGAACTTCAATTCAAGGGCTACCTTGTGGCAGGTACTGTGGATATAAAAAGTGAACATGTTACCTGCCCTTAATTGAACACAAAAGCAGGAAATGTGAAGTAAAATATGATATCTGAGATGCTGGGCCAGTTCCTGGTTAGGACAATGGAAGGGTAATACAGACATATAGAAATTAAGGCCAGAAGAGACCCTAGAGATTACCCACTTTCCCCTTTCTAAAGATGAGAAATGTGAGGAGTGCAGAAGTTAAATGATTTGCCCAAAGCCATACAGCATTTGTAACAGAGCCAACTGTTGAAAGTAGAACAAAGTTATTTTTGAGCACAGAGCCAACATGCTTTCTACTGCAACACACAAACCATACGATTCAGGGGTTGACAAATTAATCCAACCCCTTTAGGATTCAAGTTAAACCTTGGTTTCCTTACTTTCAATTCTTATTGCTTTTCCCCCATCTCTCTTATTTCCCTCTCTTTAAAAGTTTTACTTTTCAAAAAAAATGTGTTTTTGAGGGGGAGGAGACTATTAAAAATAACTTTGAATATCTATGAATATCTTGAAAAATCAGCTCATCCTTAAAAGTTACATCTCCATGATTTACGTTTAAATTAATCAGAAAAGTAGAGGTGAAGGGCCAGATTGGCATTCCCCTCTGCAACTGCTTCATTTCATCAGCGTGCAGAGTTCCAACTAATTGCATTGAGAACTCCATGTACAGAAGCAATGAGTAGCGTGCAAGATGCATATTAATTTTGTAGAGCATTTCCCCCAGTTACATTTGGTTTTTAAAATTAAAGGGGGAAATATTTAGTAAATAGTTCAAGACATCCAAAGAACACCAAATGTAGCTGGGATCCCTAATTAATATGTGGTTTACAGAGAACGCACTTAAGTTTCAAAGCATTGGGGAGTTCGATGTTATTTTTGAAATAAAATTTTAATTAAATTTTTCTTAATTGAGCATACTGAAATTCCAGTAAAGGATGCCTATAAAGTATTCCTTGGGGTACGGAAGAGATCCACAAAGGTGTGGAGAAATATGTGAACTGGGCTGATTATCTCATTAATTCTCACAACACTCTGAGAAGAAGATGAGAAGCATAATGTGCCAGGCGCTATTCACTGAAGTAAAATGACCTTGGAGGCAGTTTGAAAACCTTTGATGTCTGGGGACTAAAAGAAGCTTAACAGGATTTCTTCCCACCAACCTACTGTTTCTACTCATGTTCTACCTTGTGAATCAGGCAGAATTCTAAATATCGTGAGTTCCTATGCCCTTGGCATCTATGTCAGAGGCTGATTTTTCAATAACAACTGGTAAATATATATATTTTTGTGCTTAATTCCATTTAACATTTATTACTATCTTCAAGCCCCTGAGTGTCCTCTAGAGGAGGCATAAAAATTAGCAGATGTTCATCACTTCTGTCTCTCTCCATCCACATGTCAATATTCCAGATTTATCAATATTCCAGAAATATGCAATATTCCAGAAATATCTAAATTCTATTAAGATTACAGAATTAGGCAAAACTCAAAAAACAAAGCTTCAATCCTCATTTAATGGGATTTCAATTAAGACACTGAAGGCATGGATAGCTAACCTTTAAATAAAACACAAGGCTTCTCAGCAACATGCCAGATGTTAAGGTAAATATGGGAGAAACAGAGGAAATGACTTTTCCTCCAAGGCATTTATGAACTGCGTTATGCAAAATATTAATAGATAAGAAGAGGGTAAAAAACCACAAGAATTTGGAGGAAAGAGAGGTTTGTGAGATGTGTTGGTCATATAAACTTCATGGACAAGATACAATCAACAGACAAATGATGAGATTCTTAATTGAATCTCAATCTCCATTTACCACTATGAGCGCTAAATCTAATATTTTGAACATTTATTTTTGGGTTGCCACCCAAGTAACACCCACAAAATCTGACATTATAATTCCAGATATCAAATAAAAAAATCACTGGGACCAGGCTGAGTGGAGGCTTGCTAAATCAAGTGGGAAGAGCCCTCTTTTGCCTTCTAAACTTAGAGCAACTTGTCTCAGGCTCAGAGTACCTGACAATATAGAACAGAAAATGTTAGAAAGCATGAATCTCTTGCTTTTCCTAATAAATTAATGTAAAGGAAAATAATTTATAGTAACATAGGTTTCTTAACTATGCATAATATGACTATTTCTCTTTTTTCTGAACTTTACGCTTCTTGAGGGTAGCCTTTATTCATTCATTATTTTATCTAAGAATCTTGCAGATTTATGGGCAGATGGGTTGCCACTCAATAAATATTTGTTGAATTAATGAATAAATGATTGTATTTTCTTGCCTCTCTCATTAATAATAATTAATTACATTTCACAATAATAAAGTTTTATGAACTATTTGATCTGGGGTGGGATTTTTTTTATAATTATTCATCTATAACCTGCATTAAACCTACATATAATCATAAGTACAAGAACATTCTTATTTATCAATTAAATAATTTTGATAAAGCTTTATCAGAGTCTGTTTTCTAAAGCTTAAGGAAGCTCTTTTATTAACTATGTTTAAAAATAAAACTTAGTATTGTCCCTTTCTGGCAGTAAATTGTATGTACTGATCTAAATAATATGTCACAATCATTTTATTGATTTATTATTTGCATTGAAATTCTGTACAGATGAAAGTAACAACAAACAGAGAGTTTTTAAAATAAACTATATTTATCTGTTAAGGCAAAGTTAAATTAAAAATATATTATGATGAGACTTTCACAAAGCCCAGTATTATTGTCTTTCTAATATATATCATATTTACCTTTTGATATACCCCCAGCTTCTTTGATCTATAAGTTATTATATTGTTCTGCAAGGAAACCTCTAAAACTCATTCCTAAATTCATAGATAACCTTTAATATCATATCATGCTGAGATTTAGGAGACTTTCTTTCTTTGTATTATGTTTCATTAAAATAGCATGCTTGCCTGAGTGTCCAGATAACATGTCAGAAGCATTATATGAATAGATATAGATAGATGTATGTTTTCAGGATTTGTAAAATATAAATGTCAATCTAAAATAATAATCATCATCACAACAATAAAGGCACTGCTACTTTTTTATTTCTATAGAACCATGCTAAGCAAGTGACCTATTTCCGAAGCATTTGCAAACACAAATAAAGAGGGAGGACAGGTAAGTCCCAAAAGATGTCCACAAGAAAAGGAAAATTATATTTTGCAAAATATTATATGAAATAAAATTTTAAGGTCCCCAGAAATTACTATGCAACTGCCTTGAATTGATATTTCTAGTTTTCATACCTCATGGCATTTTTATGGAAATAATAGTATGTAATTTTGAAATGTTTAAAATTTATAAAAGATATCAAAGAGTTGTGCCATTGAATGCGTTTTTTATTAGAACAGATAAGAATGGACTATAGGTTATGACATTTCCTTTCAATGAAAATTCTAAAAATCACTTTGAAGTGCACAGATAACCTTCAATATCATATCATACTATTTCTTTGGAGAGAATTATTCTTCCGTCTTTGTTCTGTGCCTTTCTCATATAGCACACTTATCAAGGTGTCTAAGGAATATGTTATACAGGCATTAGATATAGCTAGGTGGGTATTCTTTTGACATTAGAAATGATAAATCCCAAACTATAATAATGACTATTATCATAATACTCAAAGCTATTCTGGTTTTGATTTGTAATAGCTCATTTCTTTAAAGATTTTGAAGTTAGATGCAGAATCAGAAAACTTTTCACTGAAGTCTCTTACTTGGAACTGAATGGATCAATTTATAATAAGACTTGATGAAGGATCAAATTAAAAGCATGTTTAAGAATGCAAGGGAGATGTTTTGGATCACAAATAAGATAGTAGCATAATATCACTAGAAATGAGAATGAGTAAAACCAAGGAGGAAGAATAAAATATGTCATAAAATGAGTAATGAAGGAAAATATGGAAATATAAAGGAGTATGATATCGTTGTGAATATAAAAGTAAAACATTGAAACACTATTTTTAATTATAGCAGACTAAACCTGTGTGCTAACATTTAGTCAAGAAATTAGGAAAAACATGTCTAAACAAATATTTCAACCAGTTATCTCATAGTAACCAGCATATTGACAAATTTTATAAATTCAAGAATAAAAGTACATAAATGGCCCCAGAATACCTACTCCAGTAATTATAAGTAAGTAATTAAAGCAAAAAAAAAGAATAAGGATTTGAATAAAAGAGAGAGCATTTATGTGGCAGTTTGAGGTTACTTATGAATCCCAAAAATAGAAAGATTGTTTGTAAACTAATCTATTCTGGGTGTGATACCCTTTGATTATATTGAATTCTGTTGAGGGGCCTTTGATTAAATTACCCTTTAAGATCGCAGCTTTGATTTGACCAAGTCAATAAGGCTAAACTCAGGTGAGGCCCTGCTCCCTTGGTGGGCTGATATAAATGGACACCCACTCAACTAGACAAGTGGAGAGAGAGAGAGAGCGCTGTCATTTTTGTTCGGGGCCCAGAAAGAGATGAGCCATTTTCCTGATAGCCTACAGCTGACCCCCATGTGAGCTTTAGAGGAAGAGGAAGCCCAGGAAGAAGGGACCAGGCAGAAATCAGTGACCATCTTGCTTCAGCTGACTTTGGAGAGAGATCAACCTTGAGTTGGACTCTTTATGGCTTTGTAACTGTAATCCTCCATTTGCAGGACAACCTGAAAGAAAAATGGAGTTTTTGAGATTGACCCTGTCTAGCTCCCCAGGAATGGATATCATAATGGGGAGAAACAGAGGCAGAAAAACCTCACAGAAAAGAAAAAATGGGGGGAGGACAACATAGGTCCTAGAAATGAAAAGTGTAATGAAAAGGGGGCACTGAGTGATGGAAAGAATTTAAACAAATCATCTTAACTGGGGAGAAAATTCTGCACAAAAACAAACAACCAATCAAGATTCCTGGATAAGGAACAGAGAGACGAAACTTTCTCCTAGAGGTGAAACAATTGCACAAACAAAGGACAATCTTAAAAATTGCACTGCATATTCAGGGCAAGAATCAGGTGCAGAAGACTGAGAAAATGTGAACAGTTAAACATGGGCTATGCTAAATTAGTCCAGAATAAATTGGACCAAGTGTCAAAGAAGAGCTTTAATGCAAAGCCAACTAACAATAAAACCTTAGGCAAGAGTAAGAAACTGACCTTCAGAGTTAACACATCAAAATAGTCAGATGCCCAAACACGAGCAAAAATTTATAAACCATACTAATAAATAGTAAGATATGGCTCAGTCAAGGGAACAAATTAAAATTATTTGAGATGAGACACAGAATTTGGAATAAGAAATCAAAAAAGTTCAAACAAATCTCCTAACTCAATTCAAGGAGATAAAGAGAAATAAACATAGAGCTAAAGGCTATTAAGAAGACAAGGTATGAGTATAAAGAAGAATTTGAAAGTTTAAAAAAAGCATAATGGAAATTACAGGGATGAAAAGAATAATAAGGGAGACTAAAAATATACTAGAAGCATAAAAAAGCAGATTTGAAGAGGCAGAACAAAGAATCAATGAACTAGAAGGAAGGCCAAACAAAATTATACCGTAAGAAGAACAGATAAAGAAAAGAATACAAAAAAAAAAAAAAAAAAAGAATTGAGCAATGTCTCAGGGACATGAGTGACAGCATGAAGTGAGCCAGCATATGCATTATGGGTATCCCACAAGGAGAAGAGAAGGGAAAAGGAGCAGAAAAAATATTTGAAGAAATAATGGCTAAAAATTTCCCAACTTTTATGAAAGATATAAATGCACATAACCATGAAGTACAACATGCTCCAAATAAAATAAATCCTAATATACTTACTCCTAGACATAGAGTAATCAGAATATCAAATGCCAAAGACAGAGATGATATTCTGAAAGCAGAAAGAGAAAAGCAATTCATGACATACAATACATCCTCCATAAGACTAAAGGCCAATTTCTCATCAGAAACTAAGGAAGTGAGAAGGTGGTT
>PVKH010043530.1:0-10706 GCA_004027955.1 Chaetophractus vellerosus | reverse complement strand
ACTCACGAACAGAGCGAGCCGCCTCCGCGGAGGGCCGACTCAGCCCATCGCCACAAAAAACGAGGGGGAGACAAAAAGAAGAATGGACACACAGCAAGAGCAAGCAGAAGGGGGGTGGGATATATAACCCAAAAAAAAAAAAAAAAAAAAAAAGAAATCCCAGTTAGATTGGTTTGAAACAGGAAGAGTTCAGGTGCACAGTAGGTGATTGGAAGTTGGAAGACGAGGTACAAGGGGTTTGGCAAAAACCAATCCCCTCCTCTACCTTTCTAGGAAAGAGGGAAACTCCTAGAGCCAGCTGCCCTGGACCAAGGGGGTTCCCCTGGAATGTTCACTACCTGGCCACCAGCCCAGCCAGCAGGACCCAGGAACTACCCTGTCCTGGAGGGCAGGTTCCTGCCTTGTTCCCCATGGCAGATGCCTAGGCTCCTAAGGCCCTAGAGGAGAGGGGGAGCTTGCCTAGGTGCCCTGTACCCTCTTCCTTTTGTATTACTCCAGCAACAAGGTGGCTGGCTGGTTTGTTTGTTTCTTTAATACAGCAGTTGTTTGCCTGAGGAGGCCCAAGGCAGGTGCTTGGCATTTACAGACTAGAGGAATGCCCCTGTCAGCAGTCCCAGCTGGTACCGGTTTCCCCCACGGCAGGCTGTGTCCTCTCCTCGAGCTCTCCCGTAAGGTGTTCTGGCGGCGGATCAGTATCTCTTTAGCCTGCTTCTCGCTTGTTTGGGTTTTGAGGTTGTATTTGTTGTAGGACAGGGTCTGCAGAGAAAATGGAATGACAGGTACACAAGGGCATCGCCAATGCAACTTTCAGCTGTGTTTCTGAAAACTCACACAACAAACATATGAGGGCAGGAAGGCTTCGTGGAGGTTGTCCAGGCCAAGAACTGTAGAGCATGGCCCAGAGATGAGAGGCAGGCGCACCCGTGGGAGAAGCGGGGACTGGGCCGGTCCCATCCGACCCGATTACATTGTGGGTACCCAGCTAAGGTGCCTGCAGATGTTGGCTGACCCCCACACACATGGTCTTTCCCGAGTCGTGTTTCATGTGCTAGACCAGAAGTTCCTAGACTTTGGGATTTGATGGATCAGGAAAATGACAAAACAATTTCAGGAATTTCCATAGGGTTACTATTTTTTATTTTTTATTTGGCCTATTAAGGACACTAAAAATATCTACCCATTACTATCACCATCATCATCAATTCAAAAAGGAAGAGGTCTTTTAAACAAAATAGTAGGTAGGACATAATCTCAAATAAAGAATGTCCTTCAAATTGAATAAATTGGCCTTGTGGAAAATTTCTTCCTTGTCCTTACAGCAGGCCTTGTGGGGGGAAAACTCGTCATGGACCATGGATCAACATCAATCCTCAGGCAGGTGTTTGCAAAGCACTTCACCAGAACTTCTCCCCCTTCCTGCTCACTCGAGGTTCACAAGTATGAATGCCCCATTGCCCTGATGTCAGTGAGGTGACACACTGTGCACTGAGACACCACAAGGTCCCAGTGAGAACAGGCGATCGGAACTACAGGTGTTCTCCCTCCCAGGGAATGAATGCTTGAACAAAGGTAATCAGTTCAACAGCAACGCAGCAAATGCTTATTTAGCGCCAACCACGTGCTAGGCATGGGGTTGAGAAAATGAATGTTAGAATTCTGATCTTCAGAAAGCTTACAGTCTTTAGGGGGAGTCCAACAAACAAGCTAGAGTAAGTGATAAGATGTTGGGATGCATGGCGAGCTATAAGATCACAGAAAAAGAGTACTTAATCTAGTCTTGGTGTTGAAAACATTTGTTCCACTGAGCTGAATCTTGAAAAATGAGTAAAATTTCCAGGGAAATTTTCCAGGAAGAAGGAATTTAACTTAATTCCACCTGAGCTAAGGCATGGAACTGTGAAACAACTTTGCGGTTGGGTAGGAGGGGACACTGGAGCAGAGCTGGAATTTGTTTGCCCTGGAGAATGAAGTCCAGTTCAAAATGTGGTGAGACAGGAGACTGGGGAGGTAGGGAGAGGCCAGTGGCCAAGCCACGGACAACCTGCCAAGGAGGTTGCACACACTCCTGGGGAATTTCCCACACCTAGACCTGAGGGAAGGCTGTGTTTTAAGCAACATTTGGACATTTGGGTCTTCTGTTTTGCCTTACATCACATCACCCAGATGATTGTCTAGTTTGCCTACCCATAGGAAGTAGTATATACAAACTTCTTTTCTCTTCTTTCTCCTCTTCTACCCATTCATGAAGGTGTTGGTGGTAACATACAGCCTGTGTTTTCCACTAAACCTTGAACTCTATGGGAGTTCTACAGCACTGTTCTTAATGCCTTGAACATTCTAGATGTGCATTAAATATTTGCTGAAAGGAACCAAAATTAATAAATTGTTTTCTTCCTTTGACAGTACATAACACTTTTTAGAGTGCATGTCAATCTTTATCCTATCCTTGAGTCTGGGCTGAGGCCACTTTCTTTACTTGCAAGTTTAGAGAGTGTTTCTCAATCTCCATTCCCACTGTGTTCCAGAAGAGCTTCCTCTGTGATTGTCCCACAGGGAAGCTGAATCCAGAGCATGTCCCACTCACCAGAGGATCAGCCCTCAACTCTCTCCACCAATGAAGATCCTGTACTGGGCTTGTGAGGGGAAGTGGCCAGAGCCCTCCCAGACACAAGAGACCCAGCAGACCCCCCTCAGCTTCCGGATTTATTGCATATTAGGCTCACCCAGACTCAAAACCCCATACACATCCTGGCCCTGCCCAGAAGGGACCCCTGACTCCCAACATGGCATTTTCCAAGAAGTGACAGTAAGAAAATGCCCCAAACACCAGCCCTGCACTTTGGGAAGTCTATGACCCATCCCCAGGGTGGGGAACCTCAAAAAATGTAGTGTCCTCTGGAAACAAAGTGGTGTATAGCTCTCTTGGGTTGCATCTTTAGGGTGACTTAACCTCCAAGAGGGCAGGAAGACCATGGTGGGAGGGAGGGTAGAAATGAAAGATGGTAAGGGGAAGGACTGGGGGGCTTCACTCTCCTAATGTAATAAAAGTGGAGATAAAACACCATCTCAGAGGTTTGCTAACGTCCCTTTATTTATTATTTATGTTCTTCCCGTGGTGATCAGCAATACATTCTTTAAATTAAAAGTGGCCTACATTCTTAATTTGGGGGGCAACAGGGAAGTGGGGTGTTGCATAGATTATTAGGGAGAACTCTTGGCCACAGAATGAGTAGGCATACTTATAAAAGAAGAAATTTGGCTATCCTGGAACTTTTGTCAAAGAAGAAAAAAAAGAGAGAATGGACGTGGACCTTATTTTAGTTGGGGTTGGATTCCAGAATCTCCATCTAAATTGCTGGACATTTCCTCAAATTTGACCTTCATCAGCATGGGGGGAAACTAAGTTTCTGGCACCCTTTGGGCCCTGGCCTTCCTGGCTAAGCTAGCTGGCATTCTTCAAACCAGGAAGTCTTTATCTACTTATCTAAGGCAGAATGTGATAGTCTTACTGAAACAGTTTTAGTTGGAATGATTTGAAAGCCATGGAATTTACTGTAAGCACGCTTTGATTGAAGCAATCTATATTCTTTCGGCTGGTACAGAGCCTTTCACTGACACATTCTCTTTAATCATTGACTTTTCTGAAACAGGAAGCCAGAAGACACTCACCTTCACTGGATTATGTAAGTCTGGAGTTAAGGAAGGAGCAGTATATTGGAGGCTGGAATACCTGGGCTCGGAACTTGGGTTTGTTTTGTGCACTCAAACATGTCAGAAACCCAGCTTCTCTAACCTCAGCATCTTCAAATTAAAAATGAAAACTTTGGCTAGATGGGTTTTTTGGTTGTTGTTCCATCAAGACTGTGATCTATGACATAGTCACAGAAACCAAAACCCTCAGGATGAATTAACTTATAGTCATACCTAAAAACTGTGATGGACAATTTAACCCTCAAACTTGAAAAAACTCCTGAAGAGAGGATGCAAGCTTAAATTTCATTTGTCTGAGTCATCGCCCTGCTGGAGACTTCCTACCTACTCCTTTTTAATATGTAAGTCTAGACCAAATTGAAAAATAAAAATATGCCTAAAATGTCTTCTTTTATGCAGGCTTTAAGGTACTGTATACCTTCGATATTCTAATCTAAACCATCTCAATTTTCTGAACTCTATGATAGTCAATAAGTTTGAGACACCTCAACTGTGAGCACGCCCTGGGGCCATCTCTTCTCCGTGGCGCCCTGAAGGAGCTTCACCACAGGTCAGTCTCTGGAAGGAGGCCTGCCAGTTCTGGGAAGCACAGGGCCGCACAGCTAGGACAGCCTGCCCCCTACAGACAGCTACTGGATTTGCAGTTCTCTTTACACCACAGGTTCCAATTTTTTCAGCAGAAGCAAAACAATTGAGTTTCTGTTCTCCAAAATAAGCAGAGAAAAGTTGTTCAGCAGGAAAACTGCTTTAGGGACGGTAATGTGAACAAGAACCAATTCCTGAAGGACTGGTTCCGAGGACGGGCAGTGGGACACTGCAGAAGGCTTGCACTCACCCTTTGTCGGACTTGGTACATGTTGTGAGTCAGAATGTCCCTCATGGACTCCACATCTTCGGGGGAAAGCCTTTTGATCCGCTGTATCCTCTGAGCTCTGGAAACATGATTGGAAGGAAGCCAAACATTACTCTTCCATCTTAGCCAGAGGTGCTATAAAAGTAGCAAGAGCCCTTGCCCTGTACCTGTGGGAATCCAAACTTCCACAACCCTTGTTTTCATGTCATCGTTCCTATTGTTGTAGTAAGTATATTTAAAATATCGGAACACGTGTCCTGGCTTACAGCTTTGGAAATTTGGTACCTGTGCTTATAGTGTTTTTTCCTAACTCACTTTTTTTTTGGTAAGGGAGTAAGGAAAACAGTACACAATCTGAGACAGATCGCGGGCGTACTGCAGGGTGAGACGCAGGCGTAGGGTCCCAGGTTAGGCCTTTTGAAGGCCTTTCCTCCTCCCCTTTCCCAATGTTGGGGAGGCGCCCCAGCTGTTTGCAGCTCTGATTGGTTGCCCCACCTCTTAGCTCTCAGGGGGCCAATGGGGAGGGCTGCCTAACTCACTTTTAAAACAGGATTTAAGGGGGTGGGAGACCAGTTATTTTTTTCCTTCCAAATCTGTCATGAACTGACCTATGTGCAAAATGCAATAAAAATAAATTATTAGAAAATAAATAAAATGTTTTATTGCTAGATTCAAAAGAAATGACATCACTGTAAATGGCTGACCCTCAACCCCGTACTTGTCTCTCACAGCAGACAGTTTGCAGACCAATGCTAGCTCGCCTACCACATTTTGGTCATTTTTTTCTGTTAGAAAAGTTGTAGGTTCACAGTACATCATGCATAAAGTACAGAGTTCCCACATACTACCTTGCATTAGTGTGGTACATCTGTCACCATTGATGAAAGGATGTTTTTATAATTGGGCTATTAACCATAGTCCATGGCTTACATTAGGGTTCACTGTTTGTGTTGGGACAGTCCTGCTTGCTTATTTGTTTAATTTTTATTCTAATAGTACACATACAACCTAAAATTTCCTCTTTAAACCATGGTTTGAGTAGCACTGACCTAAGGGAATATTAAAGACTTACGAGATGAGTATATTGACCTTGGGATTGTTCCTTTAGAGGTTTTGTCTTTGGTTGAAAAATAATTGTAAGAATCTAGAAGCACGTTTTACAAGGGGAATTGGACCATTTCCACTATGAGAGCCGGCCTGCGCTCCCAGGCATGGCACACTTTCTGTGAGAGTCTAGAAGCAGCCAGCCGCTCACTTCCTCAGCACTGACCGCCTCTACCCAGCTTCGTTCACCGTAAGCCCCTTTAAAGTGTTCACAGACAAGCTCGCAGTCAATGCCCAATTGTCCGTCGGGAGCTCAGAGTCATGGCATTGCTATGATCAGAATTCTCATGTGACACATATTTAATTTCAATCTAGTAGCAGTCATTTTGAAAACATCTTACCTGAATAACATATATTCACTGTAACAAATAAGAACAAAACAGAGACTTCATTTAATACTACCACCTTTGTTAACCTCTTGGTATAAATCCATACAGAATTTTTTCCTAGCTGCAGCTTTTCTGAATGCATAAGGGGACTGATGGATTTAGATATCTGCTTGCAAAAATTCTTAGGACAATTGAACACAGAGATGAACACTTATTAGTTTCAGTACAGGCCACCTTTGAAGAGTATGTTTCCAAATATTGGTAGAAATATAGCCAAAAAAAGCAAGGATATTTTGAAAGTAATGTATGATAAGTAGAAGATTTTTAAGGACTTGAATACTGTCAATTTTATTGAGTAAGGTTTTCTGTAGACTGAATAATGATCTTTCCACAAAATTATTGAAATCAGAGTTTCCATATCTCAAAGCTACAAATGTCACCTCTATTATTATTCAGTTACCACCTAGGTGATCTAAACTTTATTATCAGGGCATTTCAACTTAGCTGTTTGAATATCCTTCAAATGGAATTTATTCTGATTTGGACACACCCTTGCCCCACCTCCAACCCCCAATCTGAACACATTTCTTTATTTACAGTGGGTGTATTCCATTGCTAAGCAGAAACACAGCTAGTTAAACAGGTCCAATTTCTGTGTTTATAATGAAACAGCCAAATAGAAAAAAGCCAAGTTCATCAAGTTAAACTTACAACAGCAGATCTAACTTGACACTCTCCCAGGTTTATAATTGACCACTTTGGGAAGGACCAGATTTAATCAAAGTCCATTCCGGCTGCTGGCCAGAATGAATAATACCGCAACTCCAAAGCCATCAACTTTCTCACTGATCCACACTAAGAAACTGCAGCCACACGACTGCACAGAGGAGTGATTAACCCGTGCAGTGTGAGGCCTGGAGTTTTCCACATGTGAGCAGGCTCATCCCCGATGTGCTCAGATCAGGAGCGCAGGAAAGATGCCGTCCTCAGAAAAATCTGAGTCAGCAATAACGCCTAGGTGAAGATTTAAAAACCAAAAGATTCCTGTTCCTGGAGCATTCATTCATTACCCATGCAGGAAGTCGCTGTCATCTTAAACAGAAGTTCTGTGATCATTTCATAGCGACTAAAATCAAACTGGAAGAATCTGAACCCAAAGTAATTTGAACAAAAGGTTCACATTTCTCTCAACTGCCTTTTTTTGAGTGTATGTGGGTTTTTTTGTTTGTTTGTTTTTGGCCAGATGCTATAAATGGGGGAAAAAAAAAAGAGGCTTCAATTCTAGCCATTCTAGTACAAATATGAAATATAAGTGTTGTATTCATACCATAGTGTGCTTTCGGAAAAGATCAGATATTATGCTCCCCCATTCATTTAGAGGAAGCCACCTTCTTTTAACTGCTTTAGACAATGGGATCTGTGGGAAATGTACGTGAGGATGAGTGCGGGACATGCCCGCTGAGGAAGTAACGTGATAGCTGTGTGGGATTGGCTTGTGCCTTTCTGGAGAGGTCACCAAGATGACCAATATTGAGAATGAGTGAAGAGCTGCACTGCTCCCCACAGCACAGAGTTTCGATACCGGAGTGAAAATGGCACCAGAATCTGAATTCTGGAGTCTTCCATATAAGAAAGCATAAATTTAAACCTAGAGCTGTCAATCTATGATCGATGAAAAAATTCTTAAACTATAATGAAGTTATTGTTACACTATTTTTTAAATGACATGTTAAAATTATTGGGAGTTTTAAAATATAAATAATATTAATCAAAATGTTTGGGTTTTTGAAGCTTCAGCCCTTTTAATTAGTTTGAATCTCTATTCTCTGGTATTTCTAAGAATTTACCACTCATTGGCAGCACTCAGAGCCTCATATTTAAAATAATAATAAAAATACACATCTACCTATGTCATAGGGTTGTTTTGAGGGTCAAATTAGATAATGTTTGTAAAAAAAATGGAATTTGTAGAATCAACATCATCCTCACTGTGCTCTATCCAGCATCTCATGGTACCATTTTCATGACAGTCCCAAGGTTTTGAGAATCTAAACTTCTTGTAAAACAATTGCTTAAACTTCTGAAGAAAAAAATATATGTGCATTTTGTTGTTATCATCTCATACAGAATAATAAAGAGCGAGCTGTGTACACACTTCTTTTTCCTATTATTGTATGAAGGTTTGTTTTTTTTTAAAATTAGCTGCTTTGATCTTAGGAGAGGAATTCCTTTTTGCTAGATGTCCTACAGATTTCTGATGAGATCAAATAAGTGCAATTTAAATACTAAGCTTGTATTAAATATCAGAGTTTAAAAACAAACAAAAAACAAACCCTCTCCCACTCCAGTTAATGAACTGGTTTGGGCTATAGGAGGAAAAAAGCTCCCTTACCTATAAGGCTATCTTACTCAACTTGAATCGACATTTGAAAAATAATTGACTCAAAAAAGGGCCCCTTCCAAATGGCTGGTTTAAAGATTGCCTTGACATCAGAAATTAAGGCAATTGCTTATGACCTGTGCAATGTAATACAGAGATTCAAAACGTGTTTTACCTCGTGATAGACCGATTCTCATTTGAGATACACATTCCTGCATACCTAAACCAAGTGTTCACAAAACTAGTAAGCAAACCAAAATGAGGAAGTCTCCAAGGCTCCCAGCGCCCCCGCCGGCCCCCTCTACTGCATCCAGCTAACTAACTCTCTTCTGTCCGCACCGGGGCCAGATGCAGGTTACCTCCTGCACGCTTGCTGGCTCCCTGTTCTTTAGGAAGGTATGTTTGTGTGACCCGGCTATGGTACGATCTGCATTTGTGCAGGGACTGTCTGCTTTCACAGTGTTTGGCGCATAGTAGGTGCCCATAAACAGGCTGGGCCTGGGTGCTGCGAGTGAGGTGCTCACCTCGGATACAGAATAGATCAGGAATTAAGAGAAGAAAGAGCTTAATGCACTATTTTAGAAAGTACAGATGAACGCCAAGATCCAGAATGATTAAAATATCAAATTTAAATAAATACAGAATCAGTATCACTGATCTTACTTTGGCCTCAGATTCCAAGACGGCTCAGCAATAAATGTTTGTGAGCACATTCCCATTTTAGCATCAGAAATGCCCTTACTGGCAGCAGCAAAACAAACAACAAAAACAATGTGCCCGAGAAATAAGGCAGAAAGCTCTCTATTTATGTGGAGATGTCCTCAGGGAAGCTAGAATGAATTTCAGGCCTTGTAAGAAAGGCAAGGATGTTTCTGAGTCGTTAGCAAGTAAGGGATGAAGGTGTTTTTGAGAAGTCACACTCCAGGTATTGTGAAGATTTCAATGCTAAGTATACTTAGCTCTTCTCTCTATTTGCATTTTAAATGTGAGGACGTAATTAAAGCTCATGACCAAGTGTCTTTACCTGCTGAAGGTGAGAAGATGGAGAGGACTGATGTTCCTTAGCCTAAACATGCATTGTGATATACTTTTTAATTCATAAACCATCCCTTGGAAGGAAACTGGATATCCTTGGGAGACGTGTTGTGACACTGAAGGGGCTCTTGTTAAACGTCATACCACGTAGCCTGAGAGAGTTAGGGCAGCCTTAAAAAATGTCTAGCCAGCTCTTGAGACAAGTAGTTTCAGATGACTGAAGAAAAGCACCATATTTTGGAAGGGAAACGTTTTGTGACAATAGACTTATATACTGGCATTGTCCCCTGCCCCCGAGGGCTCCACCTCCATACCGACTCCCCAGGGTCCCCCAATCCCCAGAAAGTCTGAAAACTCACTCCTCTATTCAGTCTGCTAGTTTCATGTAGACTCAAGGCAAGTTCCACAGTCTCGCATCAAATTTTGCCTTAGACACAGTGACAAACACGTGGTTTCCTCTTTAAATAGCCCACACAATACTGTACCCCTTGCTACCGTCCCTCATCCCCAAAGCCAAGTTAGCACCCCAGGATGCTGAGCTGGTCTCACCTCATCCAAGAGAGGAAAAGAAATGACTTAGGGAAGAAATGCAGTAGCAGGAACCGCAGGATCTAACCACCAAGAGTTAAAGGGTAGAGATTTCCAGTCAGGAGGAAAACAAGTAAGTCTTGTAAAATGGTTGTCATTGTAGAAATTCACGTGCCCTTCCCTTCTCCAAAAAAAGGAGTCAAAACACCCTAAGTATATAACTTTTGCTGAAAGTTTTTAGAAACAAGGTGAAACATGGTGAGCATGGACCAACCCACAAAACTCTGAGACTTAGTTCATCTTTTTTTTCATGATTCCCACCCCATATTTCTGTCTCTCTGAAGCAGGCTAGTAAAATAGGGAATCAATAGATGGATCTGGAACCTGGCAAGAAGTCCACATGGATATTGATACCCCCAAGACGGCTGTTGGAAAACCCTAGCGAGATTTCTACCATCTGGAATGATGTTTCCTCTGAAAGCTAGGAGAAGCCCCAGATATTCTCCAGGGACATTATCATTGGGCCCACCCGGGGGATTGATGGGTGGGGTAATCAATCAAAACAGCAAACAGCTGGGACTCCTCCCATGCCATTAGCAAAGGGGCGGAATAATTAATGGTTCAAGAAGCAGGCTTAAAGGCCAAATAGCTCTCTTGCCTTCTGTGCCCTGCTCTGGCCGTGTTTCCCCTGCATGGATCAACATGCAAGTAAAACCTGGCATTATAATCTATAATGGGAAATTTAGTCTATAAATCAGCCCTCTTT
>PVKH010043529.1:0-10704 GCA_004027955.1 Chaetophractus vellerosus | reverse complement strand
CAGTAAACCAAATGTTATGGAAATCTGTAATACAGCATTTGACATGCCATAAGCAGAGGGTAGCAGTCATGGTCAGAAATGATAACCAAGTAGAAAGGGGGTTTAAAATAGAAATGAAGAGGAGTGGATGTGACTTGAGTGATTGAGTGATTGCTTCCATCTTGGGAGGTCCCAGCTTCAGTTTCATGTGCCTCCTTAGAAACATAGGAAAACTAACAACAAGCAAATAAATGGAAAAATAACCAACTCAGGGAATCAATGTGGCTCTGGCTGAGTCCCAGATTCCCACATACAACATATATATATATATATATATATATATATATATATATATATATATATATATATATATATGATCATATGCCATGGCAGCTAAAGGAATACTCCTACAATTATAAAAAGAATGAAGAGAAAGAACTGAAATGTACAGCCAAGAATGAGACCACTTAGTCTGCTAGAAAGCCTTCAGTGTATGTGGAGCAATAAAAGAAAAACAAACTTCTAGAAGAGACAAGTGTTGGGCAAGAAATAAATAGAAGGATGCAGCTGGGATTCTGTAATGGTGATCCCAATCCTGCCAAAGTTCCATGCTAACAGCACAACATACAAAACCAGAAAGACCATAAAGACAACCCTGCTATCCCTAGACTCATTCTAAATCCTTTTGTTATGAATTAATTTACCAAGTTGGAGAGATTTGCCATACAATCTTTCAGAGTTTCTTGTTGAACAAATTTTTTAGAATATTTCTCATACCAAATAGAGTACCACAATCTATCATTCAAATTATCAAAAATACATGCAAATAATAAAATTCAGTAAAATAATTGGAATTATTCTGCAATCAATTGAAAAGATAAAATACAAATATTCATATTTTATTCAATTTTCCACTTCAGGCTATTATCACTCCATCTTGTAATGAGTTTATCTTCCAAATGTTTCAATTAGGAAAGTTAGGCTTGGAAAGTTTAAACAACATGCCTAATATATAAAAGTATCTCAGAGGTGATATAGGACATTAGGTCTACTACAGCAACCTTATAGATTTCTGATAGCAAATTTGTAAGTACACGCATATCAGAGAGGAGGACATTTAGTTGTTTTTCTTTTAATTCTGTGATAGAAAGCTAGAGTAATTTGAAACATAGTAGTAATGCTACCATTAATCTGCATTCACATGGCTTTATATATATATGCATATATATGTATACATATATTAGAGAGACAGAAAGAAGAGGGATAGAGCGAGAGAGAGATGTTAATTTCTCATCAATCTGATGAGTTAGATAAATTGCCTACTTGCATTTCACAGACAGGTTAATTGAAGCAAACTCTGTTACTGGTCTAGGCGATGACCAGCCCTGAAGCCAGATATCTGTCTGTTGCTTAAACATCATTCTTTTCTGCCTCCCTGAAAGCAGTACCATGCAAATATTTATGTATTGACTGTTTAATTGACAAGTCTACTTATATTTATATCTTTAGAAAATCTTTTAAAGGGCTAAGATAATTGAACACAATTGTATATTTCTCTAGTGTCTAAGAAATTAGTCAATGGCTTGTAGCCTATATTTACAGATATAAATGGGAATATTTAGAGTCTTACATAACTCAATGATGTGGTGAGTGGTATTTGAAAAAATAACTTTAGAGCACTGCAAATTATCAGCTGACACAATGAAAACTCATGATTTAAAGCATGCATAAATTGAAAATGCAATAACCCAAGTTTATGGTATAGTTAATTCATTAGTAATGTGCATTGAGGTTATTTTTAAATTTTATATCTATCAAACTACCTCTATATATCTAGCTAAACTTTCTTTCTGTTTAGTTCTGTATATGCTGTGTTTGTTTACACAGTATGCATATATATGTATGTATACATATGTATATAGGTATATTCAGTAGTATGTGTCACATATCTGATGGTGTTGTATTCTATTTTCATGGTTCCTTTCAGTTATTTCTCTATCTGAATATCACTGAAGCTAATATATTTAAACTACATTTGAGATTTTGGAATATATTCCTGCATTTGTGATTTCATAATATTGATATGATATCTGCGTAACCACACTCAATTTCAATAATGCCAACATAAAACAGTTCTGAAAAGGGCAAAAGTGATTACTCCTCAAAAAGAATATATCAGATCATATGTAACATAAACATCTCTCCCAGAATAAATCATGAGTAAATGGCTGATGAAAATTCAAACGGAGGGAAAGCCTCAAAGACAAAAGTTTTAGAAAATTATATGATGAAATTTAGTATAATTCCTTAGCATCTCACAGAAATACATTCAATTAGGATGACTTACTACTCCAAAGATGATAATTCATCCTTGACTTTCCCACTTGAACACATGTAAACACAATGATAATTGGATCTGCAATGTCAACCTCCCTGGGAAACCAGGTACTACATTATACCTTGATTTTAAATCAAATCTTTGATTCTCTACTATGGCTTCTTATGCTGTGGATAAATTACCTTTATTCCTGTACTAATTGTTATAATTTATTTTCATGTGTATCAAAAATAATTTGTTGCACAAAATGGATAAATAAATATGGCTCATCTATATACTATGAGAAACTCACCTAAGACTCAGCATGTTTCCATTGAAAGGTTGGAAAATGATTTTACATGCAAACAATAACCAAAAACAAGGCAGGAGTAGCTATATTAATATCAAAAGAAATGGGCTTTAAATGCACAACTGTTGAAAGAGACAAAGAAGGACACTATATATTAATAAAAGGGGTACTCAACCAAGAACATAAAACAATCATAAAATATTCATGCACCTAACCAGAAAACCCCAAAATAATTGAGGCAAATACAGGCAAAACTAAGGGGAGAAATAGATGCCTTTACAATCACAGTGGGGAACTTCAATACACATTATCACTTTTAGAACATCTTGACAGAAGCTCAATAAAGAAACAGAGACCTTGAATAATACTTTAGAGGAACTAGCCCTGAAGGACTTATACAGACATCACACCCAGAAGTATAAGGATATACATTCTTCTCAAGTGCTCATGGATCATTCTCCATGATAAACCACATGCTAGTTCATAGAATAAGTGTCAACAAATTTTGAAAGATTGAAATTATACAAAGCACTTTCTCTGATTTCAAAAAAAATTAAGCTAGCAATCAAAAAAGGGCCAAGAACTGGAATAAGCATAAATATATGGAAGCTAAACAACAGCCTTAAAAATTCAGTAGGTCAAGGAGGAAACTGCCAGGAAATCATTAACTACCTCAAAGTGAATGAAAATGAGAACACAACATATCAAAGTTTATGGAATGCAGCTAAATCAGTGCTGAGAGAGAAATGTGGAGCCCTAAATACCTGCATGAAAAAAGAAGAAAGAGCAAAAATCAAAAACCAAACTACACACTTGAGGAACCAGAAAAAGAAAAGCAAACTAATCCCAAAGCATGCAGAAGGAAGGAAATACCAAAGATTAGAGCAGAATTAAATGAAATTGAGATTACAAAACACTGGAAAGAATTAAGAAAACCAAAAGATGATTCATGGAGAAAACTAATCAAATTAAAATCTCTTAGATAGACTAACAAGAAAAAAGACAGGATTTAAATTTAAAAAATCAAAATTAGAGAGGGAATATCACCACTGATCCCACAGAAATAAAGTATATCATAATAGGATACTTTGAAAAACTGTGTGCCAACAAGATGGAAAATTTAGATGAAATGGATGAATTTCTAGAAACACACAACCAACCTACATTGACAAAAGCAGAAATAGATCTCAAAAATCCAATGAAATAAGTTATATTGAACTAGTCATCAAAAACCTCACAACTAAGAGCAGCCCAGGACCAGAAGCCTTCACAGGTGAATTCTACTAACAATTCTGGAAAGAACTACTACTAACCTTTCTCAAAATCTTCCAATAAATTGAAGAGAAGGGAACATTAACTAACTCATTTAATGATGCAAACCTCACCCTAATACTAAAGCCACATAAAGAGGCTATAAGAAAAGAATACTACAGACAAATCTATCTAATGAACTTAGATGAAAAAGTTCTCAACAAAATAATTGCTAATTGAATCCAAAAACACATCAGTCTAATTCTACACCATAATAAAATGGGCTTTATTACAGGTATGCAAGGATGAATAAACATAAGAAAATCAATTAATAAAATATGTACCATTATCAGATCAAAGGAAAAAAGTCACATGATAATTTATTTCATGACATAGAAGGCAGTTGACAAAATACAGCATCCTTTCTTGATAGAAACACTTCAAGATATAGGAATAGAAGGAAACTTCCTCAACATGATAAAGGGTGTATGTGAAAACACACACAGTTAACATCATACTCAATGTTAAAATGTTTTCCCTCTACTATCTGGAACAAGACAAGGATACCCAATGTCACCACTCTTATTTAACATTGTATTAGAAGTACTTGCTGGAGCTCTTAGACAATAAAAAGAAATAAAAGGAATCAAAATTGGAAGGGAAGAAATAAAACTTTCACTATTTTTAGATGTCATGATCTTATACATAGAATGTCCCAAAAATTGACAACAAACTTTCTAGATTTAGTAAACAAGTTCAGTAAAGTGGTTGGATATTAGATCACCAAGAAAAAATCAGTAGCATTTCTATACAATAATAATGAGAAATCTAAGGACAGAATAAAAAAATTCCATTTACAATAGCAACAAAAAGAATCAATTATCTAGGAGTAAGCTTAACTAAGGATGCAACAGACCTCTACATGGAAAATGGCACAACATTTCTAAGGGAAATTTAAAAAGAGCTAAATAAATTGAAGAATATTGCATATTCATTGACTGGAATACTAAATATTATTTTGATGTCTACCTTATCCAAATTGATTAACATAAATGCAATCCCAATAAAATTTCCAACAGTATTTTTTACTGAATTGAAAAGCCAATTATGAAATTTATTTAGAGAAATAGCCAAAAACAACTTGAAAGGGAAAAAAACTTGGCAACATCCTGCTACCTGACATTAAAACATTTGTCAAAGTTACAGTTGTCATAAAGGCATATTGGCACAAGTATAGGCATATTGACCAATGGAACCAAACTGACACACACATATTTGGCCAACTGATATTTGACAAGAACGCCAAAACCACTCAAAAGGGAGAGAATAGTCTCTTCAACAAATGGGGCTTGAACAATTGGTTATCTATATGCAAATTAATGAGAAACTCCATCTCATGCCCTAAAGAATATCTATAAGATTTGATATTAAGAAATTGTTTCAAAAACTTTCTAGCCAAGACATGAACAACAAAAGAAAAAATAGATAAAAGGGACTGCCTCAGGATAAATTTTTTTAAAAAAATGTCCATCAAGGGAATTTGTCAAAAAATGAAAAGGTTGCCCACATAATGGGAAAAAATATTTGGGAACCACCTATCTGCTAAGGGCCTAATATCTAGCAGATATATAGATGTCTTACATCATGAAAATAAAAAGACAAATAACCCAGTTAAAAAATAGGCAAGAGATTTGAATAGATACTTTTACATGGCAGAAATACAAATGACTGAAAAGCACATGAAAAGATGCTCAACATCACTAGCTATTAGGAAAATGCAATGAAAACTACAATGAGGTATCATCTTACACCTATTAGACTGGTTTTTATTTTTTTAAAAATAGAAAACTGCAAGTTTTGGAGAGGTGGAGGAATAAGAACACACATGTAATGCTGGTAGGAAGATATAATGGTGCAGCCACTGTGGAGGATATTTGGCAGACCCTCAAGAAGTTAATTATGGAAATATCATATATTTTGGCAATCCCACTACTAGGAATAGACCAAGAAGAATTAAAAGCAGGGACACAAACAGATATATGCATAACAATGTTCATCATGGCATTATTCACAATTGCCAAAAGTTGGGGAGCAACACAAGTGTCCATCCAGAGATGAATTGATAAAAAGTGGTATATTCATAGGATAGAATATTACTCAGCTAGAAGAAGATTAACATATGTACACATCTGAGAACATGGATGAATCCTGAACACCTTATGTTAGGTGAGGTAAGCCAGTCACTAAATGACAAATATTGCGTGATCTAATGGATATTGTATTAGTCAAAGGGGTGCTGATGCAAAATACCAGAAATCAGTTGGCTTTTTAAAAGGGTGTTTATTTGGAGTAGAATCTTACAGTTACCAGGCCATAAAGCATTAGCTACTGCTCTCATCAAAGTCTGTTGCCACGTGTTGGAGCAAGATGGCTCCCGACTGCTGCAAGGGTTCAGGCTTCCTGAGTTCCTCTCTTCCCAGGGCTTTCCTCTGTACTGGCTCAGTTGCTCTGCTAATTTTACAAGGCCAACTGTAGACCATCAGACAAATGGCTGTGTCTCTCTTCCCAGGGCTTGATTCTCTCCAAGCTCAGCTGTTCTGCATTCTCCCATGTGTTTTCTTCCTGGGTTCCAACTCAAAACTCCCAACTCTGTCCTTTGCCATGTCTTTTCTCTGTGAGTCCCCACCCTTTGGTTGGGACTCAATATCCTACTGATGTGGCCCAATCAAAGTCCTAATCATAATTTAATCAATTAAAAGTGATACCTCTGACATATAAGTTTACAAACAAAATCCAATAAATATTTTTGGAATTCATAAACAATGCAAAAGTGCTACAGATATGCACTAAGAATGTTTGGTAGACTCACAAAGGTAGAGTCTGGAAGATAGGTTTCCAGAAGATAAAAAGCAAGTGCAAAGTGTTGTGCTGATGCTCAGTCTGGGTAGAATTTATGATAAGGTGGATGGGGATTGCATTGGAATGGGGTGGTGGTAGTGCAGTGATATAAATGAGGGCTATGATGCTGGAGTGAGTCTGAGCATGTTTGGTCTATCCATACAACTGCACAGAGGTCTGTAAAAAGGAACAGGTGAACTCTGGTGAGGTAAAGGACTCTGGTTGAGAATTTAATTGTTGTAGTGTTCTTTTGGCAGGGGAAGGTCACTGGTGCAGGGTGGAAGAGGTGGGAGGAAGTGTGGGGAAATGTGTACCTTGGCATGGATCTATGAAATATGAATGTTTACTTGTGTTCATAAGGGATTATGCCAGTGGGTGGAGACCTACACAATACCCAACAAAATATTAAATTACCGTTCTCAGAAGTACTGCTATGTTTATAGGAAATGCCTAATAAAAAAAAAGATCAATATGCCAAACTCTCTATATCAATGCTTGTACTTATGAACTTTATTCTTGTAAAATTGAAAGTTAGTCTGATAATATCTATTGCCTCCAAATTAGCTCCAGAAAACCTCCATGTTACACAAATGTGGACTCTCCCTAAGCCAATCACAGCAAATAAAGTCAATATCCTGCCCGCCAGCATGGGGCATGACTCCCAGGGATGACCCTCCCTGGCACAAAGGAATTATTACCAAGTGTCAACTAGCAATGCATTTGGAAAAACACCCTGACCAAAAGGCAGAAATTAAATACCAATGAGCTTTTGTGGCTAAGAGATTTCAAAGTGATTCAGGAGGTCTTTCAAGAGGTTATGCTTATGTATTTATCATGTGGATCTCAATATCTGCCACAGTAAATCAGGCTTCAAACAGGGGTGCTCCCAAGGGCTCTAGAGACATCTTCACCCTAGAAGCAAAGCACGCAACCTATGAATTCAGCACCAACCAATGGGCCTTAGCTTAGAATATATGTTAATCTAATTCCCCACTATAACAGAATTAGGCTCATTTATAATTTTCCTACAAATAATCTTCTACCCCTTTTATTTGAACATATAATAAGCATTATACACTTAAATACATGTCCCAGAGAATTAAATCTTTGGTCTGTTCATATGCCAGTCAGTTGAGATCTGAATCTTAGCAGAGTTGCAGCCAACACCTATACTCCAGTTCATGGGACTTGCCCAGAACACTCACTAAATGATGCTGATAGACAATTCCCATCCCAAAAATCAAAATGTATCTACAACTGCAAGAAAACAATTCCTTCCATTTACCTCATAAGAATTAAGCCTCCTTTCAATTTGAAGTAGAGTGTGCATCACCATCCCCAAATTCTCAAATTTGAGGAATGAAAAAACATAAAGGGGGAATGCAAACATGGACCAAAGTAGACTTATTAATGTACTAATAAAAGATCTTGCAACAATGATATAAAGATAGTGGTTACCAGAAGTAGTAGGGGCAGGGAAATGCAAGAATAGTTGTAACAGAGCATTTTAGGGCATTGGAATTTTTCTTCATGATTTTGTAATGACAAATAAAGGGCATTATACATTTTCTCCAAATGTATAAAATTGTGCAGTACAAAGTGTAAAACATAATGTAATCTATAGACCATGGTTAGTAGCATAATTGGTTGTTTATTAATTATAACAAATGTACCATTATCATTTAAGATGATATTAAAAGGGGAAAATGTGAGAGTGGAATGGGGTGGGGTATATGGGGATACCAAATGTCTTAGATGTAATTTTTATGTAATCTAAACTTCTGTAAAAATAAAGTTAAAAAATAATTTGTGGTGATCTACTTTGCATCATATGCCTCTTGCGATCTTTATTCTTTCATCATTTTAAAGGCATTTATGTTTCTTACTATTAATGTGTATTGTGGTATATAAATCTGTTTGGTGCATAGGTCTTAGAAATATCAATGAGTTAGATGTACTACCACATAATAATTTGCTTTTGTTTTGTATTGTTTGTTGTTTCGGGGGGCAGGTAACATATATTATGTGAAAAAGCTTGATATTTATGTAATTAGTAAAATTAGTTCTATTAAGGTGTTTTCCTTTCTGCAAACTTGTAGTATGGAATGGGTATAAAGGCAGGAAAAGAATAGTCAAGTCAGATTTTTTGGGCATCGTACATCAAATTTTATGCCCTGATAAGTAAATACCAAAGTGAAAAAAATGAACAATGTTAACTACAAAGAAAGTTCATAGGAAGAATTTTGTAGTGAACTCTATTTTATCTTAAGGAGAGTTTTTTATCAAGTTCATTCTTCCAACAAACTCAATTCTCTATTGTTCAACATTTATTCTAAATATCTGATATCAGGTAAAAAGAATCTTCAACAATGAGCCATGTTCTCCCTCTACCCTAAAAATTAATTTAGCATCTTTTATCTCCTCTTTCATTCTTTTTTGGAAAACTCCTCTAACAAGTGTTTTGTGATCTCTGATTCTCTTCCAAAATTTCATTGAATTGTTGGTATCTCCATTTCCCAAAGGATCCCTACTTGCATCTAATGTATGATTTCTGGTAATTACTAACCCCATGATGATTAATTTAGTTTGATACTGAGGAGATACAAGTCCAAGGATGAACTCCATGGCAGTTATTAGTTGTCTAGTTAGTTTAATGAATCCCATGGTTATTGTTCAAATGTTTCATCAACAAAAGTTTTGCTGGATTCCAAGTCACTGCCTCATTATTTCAGCCATTATACATGTTTTATGTTTTCCCTCATTATTATGAAGACTTCATCATTAATGTTTTAACTATGCCAGGGAGGCGAGGTGGAAGAGGGCTGATTCTATGCTCTAAATGCAAGTTGCTACATGACTGGAACTGGTATATAGTTATATGAGAATAATCTTATAAGTCCTACAAGAAGAAAACATCTGTTAGTGATTCCTATAGCTCTATTTAGAAAATCAGAATATACTTTAATCTATTTCAAACTGTGTCCATTGGAACATATAGATCCCAAGTATACCTGAAGTAGGTTGAAAATGAGGCTGGACCATTTCAGATTCTTCATTCAGCAGTTTTCCATCTCTATAAATTACATTCAATGAAGAGGTATTTTTCACTATATCAGTACAATATTTTCATAATATTGACAAATAAACCTCATTGTATAAGCACTGCTGAAAGTATCTCAGTGATGTCATTTGCATGTGAATTGTTGACCAACTCTAAGTAAAATGAAAAAAAATGCAACTTTTAATAATAGTTATGAGCTTTGTAGAGTTACCTAAATCATTTAACAGGATCACATTTAAGAAGCTTATCTTTCAGTTTTATATTTTAATTAGCTATTTAAACTCTTTTCCTGAATACAATAATGTTAGCTCAAATGTCACTTGCTTCCATATGTAATTATTGTATTTGCCTTCTAAGGAAATCTAGGGATTTGAATTAAGTCAAATTATTCCATAGTATTTCAAAATATCATTAAGGAGAATTCTTTATAGTTATATTAGTTTCTTGAATTCTGAGCTGTGCCATCAGTAGAGAGAACAGAGGGTCTATACTCATACTGGAACAAGATAAATAATACTAGAAAAGATTGCTGCAAGAATAAGCCTCAATAGTTATGCAAATATAATAAAATTGCTTAAATCTTTTTTTCAATCTCTGTTTTGACATCTCTGATATTCACCCTATTTCAAAAGTCTCTAATCATTAAAATGATATCACTACTATTTCTATATGAAGGCTTCATAGCCTTCATAGGGGCTGGCTGTATAGCCCAGTGGATAAGGGCATTGGTATACCACATGGGAGGCCCCAGTTTCAGCTCCTGGGGACCTCTCCTAGCAGGCAGACCACCTTGAGAAGGGCAAGCCACCATGGGTGGGCAGAGCCATCGTGGACAGGGCAAAAAGCTGCTACGGACAGGGCAAAGCTGCCATGGGCAGGGCAGGTGGC
>PVKH010043528.1:0-10706 GCA_004027955.1 Chaetophractus vellerosus | reverse complement strand
AGGTTACCAGGGGATGGAGTAGAGATGGGAAATGAGAATCTAAGTCTTAAAATGTGCAGAGTTCCTATTTGGAATGATGAAAATAATTTGGTAAGGGATGGTGGTGTTGGCAGCACAACATTGTGAACACAATTAACAGCACTGAAATATATATCTGAACATGATTAAAAGGGGAAATGTAAAATTGTATATATGATAAAAGAATAAAATGTTTTAAAAATCTATGAAAATACACTACACAGTGAACCCTAAGTTAAGTCATAGATGTTAACTAATAGTACAATTATAAAAATATTCTATTAGAAATTGTAACAAATATTCCACACCAATGCAAGGTGTTGCTGTTGGGGGGTATCTGGGATTCATATAGTATAAGCATAATTGTTCTGTAAACCCACACCTTTTATAATGAAGAAAAAAATCAAACAAAACAAATAAAAAACAGGGCTGTACCACACAAACAATATACCTTAATGTCAACTGTGGGCTATAGTTAATAGTACAACTATAACAATATTATTTCATCAAGAAAAGTACCATACTAATGTCAGCTATTAAAAATAGGGGTATATGGGAAATTTGCATGTGCTGCATGACTTTTCTGTTAACCTACATCTTGTCTAATAAAAGAGAAGTTATATTTTGAAAGAATTAGAAATATCTTCTGGGAATATGGCATTAGAGTAGGTAAGGCAGGGTAAATCTCTCTTACAAAACAAGGAAGAAAGTGCAGAAGATATCCAAGGAAAGTGCTATTTTATGACCATACTGATATGAACTAAATATGATGTATAAATTTATGGAGTTGAACTATAGAGTTTAGGTTAATCAGAGACAGCATATGGTTGAGAATGGGGCACTGATACTGAATGTATGTAGAATGCTTAATAAGGTGGACTGTAAATGTGTGGAAATGGATAGAGTTGATGGTAATGCATTATACTTAGTATAACACCATCAATTTATAAATGTGAAAGTGACTCAAAGTGTTAGTCTAGGGAGGTTAATGTCAATTGAAAGAAAGCTAGAGGATAACATAGGGAACATTTAACATAGTGATTTTGGTAGTAGATGAGGATTGTGATTAAAAATACAAATATAAAAATGTTCCACTATTACAATGTGTAAATACATGGTGATACCTGTATGAAAATACACCAATGTAATTTAAGACTAGAGCTAAAAGTAATATTGTAAGGGAGAAGTCAAGCTAGACACCCCTTAAAAATCTTGTTTGTTTTCATTCCTTGTAGTTTCTTTGTATAAACTAAGTAAAAGGGAAGTGTGCTTCTCATCCCCTCTTAGCTGTCTTAAACATAACCACCACCATGAAAAAATTGGCACTGGCAATTTATACCAAACCCCATTATCTATTATAATCTCTCCCCAGAGCTAACTAACAACATAGAAGGAACTAGCCATGCGTTAGAAGTCCTAAGCTGTAAACAAGCTCTTGCTGCTGTGGTACTGAAAAATCACAGAGCCCAAAAAATGCTAAAGCAGCACAGGGGGGACATGCCTATTTCTCAAGGAAAAATACTGTTTCTATATAAATTTCTCTGGAATAGTCCTAGACAGCATTCAAAACCTACAAGATGAAGCCTAACAATTTCAGGGGGATGCAGCCCCTAAAAGCACCTGGCCTTTGTCATTCTCATGGTCCAGTGTGTCATAGCTGACCCCATTTTTTTCAAAGATTTATTTTTTATTAATTACATATCCCCCCCTTCTGCTTGCTCTTGCTGTGTGTCCATTCTTCTGTGTTTTTTTATGATTTGCTTCTTGTCTTCCCCGTCTTTGCAGCAGTGCGTCGAGTTGGCCCTCTGCAGCGGCAGCTCGCTCTGTTCGTGGGTGGCTCCATTCCATTTTCATGGGCAGCTCTGCTCCATGTTTTGCAGGCAGCAGTCCTCCATGTTTTTGCGGGCTGCCAGCTTCCATGCTTTGAAGGCAGCAGCTCCGTTTTCACGGGTGACTTTGCCATGCCCGTGAGGGCTCTGCCCTGCCTGTGGCGGCTTTTTGCCTTGCCCATGGGGGCTTTTGCCCTGCCCATGGTGGCTTGCCTTTCTCAAGGCTGTCTGCCTGCTTGGAGAGGTCCCCAGGAACTGAACCCCAGGGCCTCCCATGTGGTACCCCAGCACGCTCTTTATCCACTGAGCTATCTAGCTGGGCCCATAGCTGACACCATTTTGTGCCCACTTTCCACTATCTTCTTTAACCTTTTAGTGGAGCCATGTATTTTCAAAATTTTAACTAAGTTTATTTGTTCCAGAATCAATGCCATGCAAAACAAGATATTAGTCCCACAAGGATTTCATCCAGATCCAACCATAGTGTCAGACCTGCCTTCCCTCAACCTCAATAGACTTGTCAGAGAGCTTTGCACCCTGTCTGGCATGGACTACTGCCCTAACCCACAGGAAGTAACTCCAGAAGAATGATCATCACCCCTCAGCACCCTATTAAGAATATGGGCATGAAATAGCTGAGCAAGGAGTCTAGGCAGGTGAGTCAGGGAGAAGAGTAGTCACAGCATGGCTGACAAACAACATGGCCAAAAGAAAACATGACTGAAGACTTCACTGAGACCTTGATTTTAACATCGAGGTCCCAGTGTCTTTTTATGGGACCTCCACTTGGCCCCGTATATTCCAAATAAACCTCACCATTGGCCCCCACCATTGGTGGGGTAAACAATATCAGCTGGTGCTTATCCCCTTATCATTAGCAAGGGGGAGAAGTAATTAAAGCAATAGTTTAAAAGGTAACCACATAAGGCAGAGTGTGCAATCTCTGTTTAGAGAAGCCCACATGAAATTTTGGTGTGTAATTCCATCTTTCTCTCCCATTTCTCAAGAAGCTCTGTCATTTCCTCCATTTCACAAATAAATTCTTTTTATTGACCTAAAAAATATTGTAATATTTTGTAGCAAAGACAAAAGAGGTACTACATCAACTTAAAGGGTTAAAAAAAAGAGTATGGGATGTAGTTTAAGGGGATATGACTATGATCAAGCAGAAGGCTTTGATCATTGTATTTAATTCATCTGGGCTCATTTATTCATCTTTCAGAACACTGGAGAAACTACTTAGTGTGTAGCTATATGATTAAATAATATAAATTTGCATAGATGGGATTTTTTGAAGTGGTGTTTCCATGATTTGTTAAGCTGTCTTTCGTCTGTTATTTTTTAAAGTTGAAATAAATTTTATAAAAACTTTATAAACATGTCTGGCTTGCCTCTCCCTTAAAATATTACTTTTAATTATAGTCTATGAATTCCATTTCTATCAATAGAAAATATTGACAAAATTTTAACCTGGAAAAAAAATCTCAAGAGCAATGAATGTAGCTCAGTGCTTGAGAACCTGCTTCTCATGTAGGAGGTCCTGGGTTCAATCCCCAGTACCTACCAAAAAAAGAAAGTTAAAAAAAGAAACAATTCAAGTATACATCAACAGATAAATGAATAAACAAAAGGGGGTATGTGCATACAAAGGAATATTATTGAAACATAGAAAAGAATTAAGTTCTGATACATGCTACAACAGGGATGAGCCTTGAAAACATTATGCTAGACACAAAAGTACAAATAATGTATAATTACACTTATATCACATATTTAGAATAAGTGAATTCATAGAGGCAGAAAATATATTAGATGTTATATGGGACCAATCAGAGACATGACTAGGGTGATGGTGGCACAACATTGCAAATATAATTAATGACACTGGATTGTGCAAAAAAAATTGTTAAATGTTAACAATATTTTTTTAGTAAAAGGAATTAGGGTAGACATTTTAGATATACAAGGTGTATTACTCAGGCATCTCTAGGGAAATGAACCAACAGGGGAGATCTGTAACTGTTATGGAGTCTTTATAAGAATTGTCTATCCTGACTGTGGAGTTTCCCTTGTCCAAATTCCATAGGGCAGGCTGCAAGCTTGGAACTGTGATGAAAGTTTTAAGTCACTTCTCAAGGAGAAGCTGGCTGGCTGAAATCCAGATGGAATTTTTCTCTCCTCACTGCTGAAATCATCACTTCTTTAAAGACTTCAAATGATTGGATGAGACAACTCTAATAAATGAAGGCAATATCATTAGTTGATTGTAGATGTAATCAGCCAAAGCTGCAATCAAATTACTAATCATTTGATCCATGAAATGTTTCCACAGAAACAACCAAACTGGGGCTTGCTTAACCAAAAAACTGGACACTATCACCTGGCCAATTTCACACATGAACATAACACATAAGGTGTGATAGTTAGGCTTGTATGTCAACTCAGCCAGGTGTTTGTGTCCAGGTATTAGGACAAGCAAGCACTGGGATAATTGTAATACAAGAACATTTATGGACTTCAATCACCAGTGAGTTTACTACATGGATGACTGATTATATCTGCATCAATCAGGGAAATTGAATCAAGAATGGATGATGCTTTTATCCAAACAGTTGACTGCCTTAAAAGGGGAAGTGATTTCAACATTCAAAGAGAACTTCCCAGCTCATCTTTGGACAGGCAACTTCTCCCAGAAACTCATCAAGGATTTTTCATTGGTCTTTCATTGGAGCCCTTGGCCCCTTCTTTTTTGTTTCCACATAATCACCTTCTATGTTGCTTCCTTAACATTTGTTTCTCAAAGTGTAGTTTATGGGATTCATCAAAGGAGGAATCAGATTATACAGCAGTGCCACAAACTTGGTCACATTATGAGAGAGCTTTGGCTTGTGGTCACATACACATAGATGATAGTAATGTAGAAATTGGAAACCACCATGAGATGGGAACCACAGGTCCAAAGGGCCTTTGGTGTCCCCTCAGGTGTCTTTATGCTCAATACACTGTAGGCAATATACCTGTAAGTGATCAAGATCAGAGAGAGAGGAAAGGCAAGGAAGATACCCCTTAGAATCAAAATCTCCTTCTGATACTTTGTGGTGTCCACACAGGCCAGTTGCATCTTTAGGGGTATCTCACAATAAAAATGGTTTATCTGTTTGTGGCCTCATTGGGGAATGGTCATTGTGATAGGGGTGTGGACCAATGAGTTCCTGAAACTGATGAACCAGGATATGCTGGCCATTGTCCAGCACAGTCATGGTGGCATGAGGGTGAGATAATGCAAAGGCTGGCACATATACCAACATAGCAATCATATGCCATCATGGCCAGAAGGACACACTCAGTGCTCTGCAGAGCCAGGGTGATGAGAAGCTGGACCACACATCCAACAAAACTTATGGATTTGTCTGTACCCCTGAAATTGACCAACATCTGAAGGCTGATGCAGGTCACATGAATGAGCTCAATAAAAGATGAGTGAGGATGAAATACATGGGTGTGTGGAGATGGGGGTCCAGGCAGGAGACCAGGATAATGGTACTATTGCCCATGAGTGGTAGAATGTAGAATATTAAGATGAACACAAATGAAATCCTCTCTAACCATGAGTGCTCAGAGAAACCAACCAAAATGAAGCCCTCTCCAGATGTGGAATTTTCACTTCCCATCACTTTATGCTAACTGTGAGAAAAAGAAAAAAATCACTTGGCCATTGTGCTCTATCTTTTGTGTATGAGAATGCTACCTCTGACTGAATTAAATAGAAAATCTCTGTTCATTTGTTTCCCATCTCTTTGCTCAAGAATCGCTGGCCAATTTAGGAGTACCTCATTTAGACATAGAAAATGACACGGGTTGAAGAGAATGCTGACACACTATTGCAGGAATTGCCACACAGCACAGTAATGCCCCCATTTTTCTCTCAGAGCCCTCCTCTTTACTTAGGCTCCTTTCCCTAATTGCCTGGCATCCTCAATGCTTTGTCCTTCACACGATCACCTACTATACCTCCTATATCCCCTGTTCTGGGTTCCACGCTCTGTTACATAATTGTCTATTAAACATCAATGAAATCATCAAATCTCCAATGATATGAAAAGCAATATAATTGCTTAAACTAAAGGCAGAAATTTGCCTAAGATATACTGAATAGGATGATCGATTCCAGACCCCAAGTTTGGAAAAATCTATGTTGCTGACAGATACTCAAAGTGTTGATCAAATGGGGGAAGGTAATGACTCAGTCTTGTGCTGAAATATTCCTCCTGTTGAGTCCAATAATATGGTGCAAAAGAAGGGTCCAGCCCTTTCCTTTCCTCTCCCCAATATGCCCTCATTTGACTTTTCCTTAAAACTGCATTGATATTATGTTACTCTTATGATGCCTGGATAAAAATATTCAGTGCAAGTGTTTTATATCCTCAACCCAAACTCATAAAAGAAAACAGTGATCTAAATTATCAATAGCAATTTCTGTGACTGGCAATTCTTAGGAGGAATGTTGGTTTTGATATTAAAGGTTAATTCATGATTCCCTACTGAAACTATTTAAAAGATAAGGTTGTACACTAAGGGATTCCCATTTCAATTTGCAACCTATTTTATGGTAGAGAAAATGACTAAATATGTATAGCAATTTGTAAGTTAAAATCATCACATAGAGAGCTCATTCAACACCTACAGTGTCCTGCCTTTATTCATTTAAAAAACTGGGTAAATAACATGTATTTTATCAGTACATCAGTGGATCTCAAACTTGTGCATGAGAAGCACCAAGAGGGTTTGTTAAAACATAGATTGTTAGGCCTCACCCCCAGAGCCTCTGATATAGTAAGATTGAACTGGGGTCCAAGGAATTGCATTTCTAACAAGTTCCAGAAGAAGTTGATGCTACCATTTAGAGACAACAGTTTGAGCACTGTAGCCTTACATTTTTCCCAAAGTATAATCTTCATAATATTTTTCTCTGGGTGGATACTCAACAGCTGTCTCCTCAGGGAAATAATTAGATAGCAGATTGGTGAAAAATTATAATAAAAACCTTGTCCTATTGAGTAGAAGTTCATGACAAATTTGGTGGCACAAGTATAGCTCCCAGGCCATGAACAATTCCTGGTTTGCATTGTTAGCCCCCTCACACTCTCAAACTACATCTTCTTTCACCTGTCTGTGTCTGCTCTGAATGTTAATTTGCATCAGCCCATTAAACTAAACCATTAATAGATATATACAAGTAAGTACATTTCTGCACATACTGTATGCATTTGCATATTTTCATAGAAAACATAATATCTTAGGTGTTAGGGGGCAGGGATATTTTTAATAGCCACAGAAAAAGATGAGATTACATATAATTTAACAGCAGATGCTTGGAAAAATTATTCTATAGCTACAGAGCTCAGAAAGGTCAACAAAAGACACTTTTCAAAATTGAGAAGTGCCCCTTCAAATCTATAATCTAAGCTCTTTATTTGTAGTGTAGGTGACCATGTGACAGGCTGGTGAAAAATTTGGATGTAGAAATCTCAAGAGTCAGCAAAATATGAAATCATTCCAAATATGAAGTCAAGACGTATTTTGAAAAGAGGGTATCAGTGAATCAGAGGAGATGAAGGTGATCTTTACATTTGATGAGCCCCACAACTTCTATCCCCTTTGTTTGAAGAGAAATAAGAGCTAAACCAACATACAAAACACCTATGATCATAAGAAAAACTCTACCTGATCCTGCAATGAAGGCTTGGCTATCACTCACTCAAACTTAATGCAAATAATTTGGAAAACAGATGAATGCTTCAGTGATGAGCAATGAAAAAGTACATAGCCTGTACAAAAATAACATAGGAAATCCATGATCAAATGAAGAGGAAATATAAGTAACAGGTAAAGGACACAAACCAGAAAAAAATGCCAAGGAGAAGAGGAAAATTAAGACAATCATCACAATGAATAATAAATTTTAAAAATATAACCAAATAATCAACTCTAATTCTAAGAAGAATGAACATAGTGAAGAGATTCAAAACTTTAAGGAACATAAGGAAATAAAACAGTATATGAACTGTGAACTGGCAAAGATCAGGAAACTCAAGGAAAATTAAAATAATAAACCATCTCATAAATGATGAAGAAATGGAATGGGATGAACACAGTAAGGTAAATCTAAGAGGGAAATAAGAGAAGTGAGAAAATTGAAACAGAAGTACAGGAAGAGTTTAAAGGAATTAGAAAGAAAATATTAGCTATGAAAGAAAGGCAGAGTAAGATTGGAGTATACAAGGAAGAAAATAAAAATAGAGAAACTTTAAACACATTGCCAGAAAGCATTCCTGATTAAACATGGTTTCAGTCTGCACATTTGAAGAACATACCATATTCTGGAAAAACTGATTTAGAGCAGACAGCAATGAGATAATCCCTATTACAGTTAGTAAATGTTAAACAGAAGTTTTGGACAGCTAGACAAATGGATTAAGCATCTTGTGAAAATAATTCACTCTGGCTTCAGACATGGAGACAATATTCAATATATGAGGACCCAAAAGTAGAGCTCATAAAATCCTCAACAGGGCTGCACCAGGGGCATACTGACCCTGGGTAAATATATGTTGCAGGGACCCCGGTTTCACTTTAAAATTGATTTCCATGATAAATATGCTACACTGGGCATTGAAAAGGAGTTCCAGAGCTTATCAAAGAGCAATATTAGTAAAATAGACATCATAAAAAAACTGGTACACAAATGTGGAGGGAGAAGAAAATGTATTAATTTAAGCACTGCTCATAATTGCAACTATACAGACATTTTCTAAAGAAAGAAAATATTAAGTATTTTGAATATCAATTTTATATTATTAAATAAATGTATTACTATACTGCTAAGCACTGGAACATTTATTTCTTCCATCATGAGATATATTATATACACAGAAAAGAAAGACAATAGTTCACAGAATGAAAGTTTTTCTAAAATCTGCAGAAACAATACATAGCACAAAATCATATAATTAGGAAGAAACATATCTGAAAACTCAGTTTAAACAGTATGCTATGGATGCTTGAATAAATAGCTCTGTGGAATAGGAAAAAATGTTCATAAATAGACACAAATACATGTGGAATCTTAGTATTTGAAAAGGCCTAACACACATCAATGGTGAAAAGATTGATTATTCATAGATGTTGTTGAATTGATGTGTTAGATATATAAAAAAGATAAAGTTGGACACATACTTCAACACTTACACCAGGATAAATTCAAAGTGGAGTAAACATTTAAGTGCAAAACAGAAACTACAACTGAATTAGAAGAATCCACAATGGAATTCTTTAGTGAAGATTCAAGGAAGAGGGCCTTGGTAACATGAACTCAAAACCAAAAAATGTATTAAAAATTCATAAATCAACTTCTATATTTCATAAACATTCAAAATATAGTCAAAAGAAAACTGAAAACTACGAATATTTGTAATTCACATCAGTAGCTAGATATCCTTATATACAAAGCATCTTCAAATCAATATGATAACAAATTAATAGAAAACAAGGGGTGTGAAGAGAGTTGCCAAAAAAGAAAATTATAAATAATTCTGAAACTAAGGAAAGATCCCAATCACACTCATGATAAGAGAAATGATGATTTAATCTACTATTCAACACCATTCTCCTTTTTGTTCTTGTAGAGATGAAAGATGTAAATTAGAACAGATTTACTGAGAGCAATTTATGATATCTATCAAAATTATGAATGGCAAACCCTGTGTATCAGCTATTTCACTGCTAAAAAATTAGTTTACAAATACTCTAACAAATGTACAAAATTACAAATAGAAGAGGCTATTCATTTAAGCACATTTATGATTGTCCTAAAGGAGGGGAAGGGACATTCCTGGGCAGAGCAAAGTGAAGTCAACCTAGAGACACCACATTTTTGTCCCAGTTGTTGAGCTTTAAGGCTTGTTTCAGGGTCATTTCACCTTAATGGTTAAGAAGTAATTGCAGATACAGGCCATTATAAATCCTGCCATAACCTACAGAATTGAGATGGAGACAGTGTAAACTACAATGTAAACTATAATCCATCCTTAGTGGCAATGCTCCAAAATGTGTTCACTAGTTGCAATGAATGTACCACAAGAATGAAAGAAGTTGTTAATGTGTGGAAAAGTGAGATCAGTGGGGAGAGGGACATATGGAAATCCCTTATATTTTTATATTTTTAATGTAACATTTTATGTAAACTAAGTGTATTTTAGAAAAAATAAAAAATACATTACAATGAGATATAACATCATACCTACTAAAATGGACAGAATCCAAGAAACAGAAAACTACAAGTGAAAAAAAATATTAAAACAATAAAGAAATAATTACCTATATCCATTCCAAATGACCTGCGTTAGCTTAAGGTTATCCCTTCTAGTAGACAGATGGCATGGAAACCACTGATCCCATATTGACATAAAAGTAGTACTTCTAAGATGAGTACAATCAAATCATCCTGAAGCTTTTCTATTAAGGTGTTCTCCATTGTTTTCATTATTTTCTGGATATTTCTCTCTTTTTTCATCTCCTTGTCAAATAGAACTGCCTTTAAATGGACCCAGTCCTTGATTTAAAATATAGGAAAGAATAGCACTAAGTATGGTTGCATTGCAATACAGGGAGAGCCATGGCCCAGGTCTTTCATCTCCCCCAGAAAGAACTAGAAAGAAATAAAATACTTCAAAATATCCTGAAAAGAGTTTGACATGGGTGAAGACTCTATACAAATACAAATCCTCTCTTTCCTTTATATTTTCTAATATTTTTGTTAATGATGAGGCTCATCTGGACATTGGAATGCATGAATAAACT